>PVHP010029590.1:0-22242 GCA_004024765.1 Zapus hudsonius
CTGCCCCCCTCCCCTGCATTCACTGTTAACATCCTACTGATGTTTGTCCACCAGGTGGCCAATCTCATTGCATGAAGTGGAAAACTGTCAGGGCTCTGAAGTCCTGTGAGATAAGGAAGAGACAAGGCCGGAGAATACCTGGGGAGAATATCTGAAACCTATTGCAAATGTGTAAACTGCTAGGTGATGGTAACTGGCAGGTGTAATGTCACATACCTACTCTGTACTGACTATAAAACCCCTTGTCAACTGGGGTGCGGGGCACAAGACCTTTTTCCTGATCTTGGAGCCCCCAGGACTGGGTTTAGAATAAAACTTCACTCTCCTCTTGCCAAGGCGGCTCTGTCTTTTGTCACTAGGTATTTCTGCAACATTATATGTCTGTGAGGTTGAGTGAGCACCTCATTGCTGTGGCTCTGAGTCCTACTGTGACTGACCCACAACACATTCTGATTTCATTCACACCCTCCTACCAACACAGTCTGTGGTCGCTTAAAAATTTTTCTCTTTTCCCTTCTTTTCCTTTCCCATCCCTTTTCCCTTCCCTCTTCCCTTCCCTACTCTCTTCACTTCTGTCACCATGCCATCCTTACCATATAGAAACCCTTCCTCCCTTAAACTGATTTTTGTTGTTGTTGTTTTTCAAGGCTGAGTCTCACTTTAGCCCAGGCTGACCCGGAATTTACTATATAGTCTCAGGGTGGCCTTGAACTCACTGTGATCTGATCCTACCTCTGCTTCCCCAGTGCTGGGATTAAAGGCATGTGTCACAGCACCCAGCTCCTTAAATTTATTTTTGTCAGGTATTTTGTCCAAGCAAGGAGAAGATGACTGACAAACACATATGCCACAAAAAGAAATAGTGATTGTTTTAAAAGCTCTCTAAATTTTTGAATTCTGGAGAGCTGTGTTAAAGGATGTGACATAGATTGGATGATAATATGGGACCTTCAATTCTTTTCTTTCTTTTTTGCACTTTTGGGGTTTGAACCCAAGGTCTTGTGATTGATAGAAAAATGCTTTATCATGAGCTATATCACGTATATGGAACTTCCCATTCTTTCTTTGAGGATAGTGGAGCCCATGGCTGTCCCAGGTGTGGCCACTGGCATTCCAGGATTCCAGAAGTGTCCCTCCCCCTGTACTTCCCAGTGCTGAAGGAGCCACACAGAACCAAAAACAGGGGTTCAAACCTTGTCTACCTCAGCAGGAGAAACCAATGCTTCCCAGACTCAACAAATTGCTTGAATTTTCCTGAGAAGTTGGAGAAATGGATGGAGAGGGAAACCCAAAGGTTTATTGTAATTGACTTTCATTGTAAAAACTACTTTAAGGAAAAATATAAAATGTTGCTATTGGGGGTTGAATGTAAAATGTCCCTGCAGGCTCACATGATTTCATTCTTCCTCTTCAGCTGATGGCACTGTTTGGGAACCGTGTGGACCCTTTCTGAAGTGGAGCCTTCCTGGGGGAAGTGAATCATGGAGGGTTGGCTTTAAGGTTTTTTATCTTTGTGTGTGTGTGTGTGTGTAGTATGTGTGATGTGTGTATGGGTAGTGTGTGCAGATGTGCGAACCCATGCAGACACTAGAGATTATCAAGTGTCCTCCTCTGTCACTATTTCAGATTATTTCCTGGAGATAGAGTCACTCACTGAACCTGGAGCTTCCTTAAAAAGTCAATTCTTTTCATCATAGTGGCTGCCCAGTGAGCCTCAGTGGTTTTCCTATCTCTTCCTTTCACAGGACTGGAGTTATAGGCATACATGGAGTTATAGCCAAGGCAGACTTTAATTTTTAAAATTGATGTTGGGGATTGAACTCAGACCATTATACTTGTGTCCCGAATGCTCTTACCCATGGGCCATTTCCCCAGCCCCATAGGCTGTGAGCTGAAAACCCCTTCCTTAAGTTGCTTTTAGTCATGTATTTGTCCCAGCAATAAGAAAGTCACTAATACAGTTCACTTCTTTCAACATTGTCCAGTATTTTGAATTTCTAACCATGTGGATTGTGTAGCTAAATTTACAGTCTGACTTTCTCTGGGATCCACACTGAATCATTGCCCCATAACTTGCTGCTAGTGAGGCTGTTCTCCTATCACAAGGTCCTAAAATGAGTCATAAAGAATATTAATTAAATGACCTTCACACTCCCACCGATCCCTTAGTCAACAATATCTTATTTACTAAGTCAAATTATGTTCTTTAGCTCACGACAGCATAGTGTATGAGCACACATCAAACCATGATTCAAAAATACTCCAGATATTTCAGTGTTAATAAGTTAAAAATATCCATGAATAAGATATTTGAATTTATATTCCAGCTAAAAATAAGATTAAAATCTCCTCAAGATATCCAAGCAGTTAAAGAATAGAATTTTCTTGTTCCTAATTACATTTTCTACTCAGTGTATACTCAGAAGAATAAAGATGCTCCAAACTGTTGGTATTGCTAAATGGGACATGGAGGACAAAGGGTTAACGATGTTTGAACAGGTTTGAAACCCCGGTAAACTGGTAGGGGTTTTGCAAGCTCCATCCTTAACCCTAACACTCCAGGCTCTCTAAGCAAGCCACATGAACCCAGGTTTGCACCCTAGCTGTGCCTGGAAAGTGACAGTTCCTCTGCCCTCACCATCTGATACGTGCCCAAGCTGATGTCTACATGCAAAGCAGGTATTCACAGGTCGTTGATTACTGCCAATCTCTGTTGCCCATTTCTTCCCCTTCCTCCTCCTCTACCTCTATTTAACCAACTGTGCTCCTAAAATAAAGGGGAATATATTTCCACACCTTCCCCGGCTCACTGCCCGTTATTCTCTCTGAAGAGATGAGCTGAACACACAGGAAGCCATGCTTCCAAGAGCTGTAACACTCCCACAGGTTCATGCCTGTGGCCATCCCAGCCGCCACTCTGAGCATGCCTGCTCCCTCCCCAGGTCTTCCAGGCCCTGACAGCAGAATGCCACAGTCACTTCCAGAGCTATAATGCAGAACGGACCTCAGCAGCCAGCCGGGACCAGAAGAAGTGCGGGACAAATGGAGAGATGAGCAGCTTGGCTTGGCCCAGTCCCGCCTTCCCAAGCTCCCACCCTGCCTGACCGGCCCTGGGAGGCCCGCACAGACTTCAGGCTTCTCCTTCTTTTATTAAAAACAACAAAAACTGGTTGGATTTTAGGGTATTTTCTAAGATAAATTTTCTAGGAGTCAGGCTAGCTTCTCCTCAATGGTCCTTGATATTGTAGTTTCATTCTTTTTTATTTCATATTTATTATCAATAATTACATACATTGTATGAACAACTCATAGAATGGTACCCTCATTTCCCTGCTCCCTGTCCCTAACCCACTGGCGGCCCTCCTATGTGGGCTTGCTGGACCAGTTCATGGGGTAGGGGGTTATAGATTGTACAAGGTAGCCAGTTTTTTTTCTTTGTATGATGTTGCTTGGTGGTGGTGGGGCTCTGGCTATTCTTCCAGAATGGCTCTTACAATCTTTCCACCTCCTGTTCCGCTCAGATCTCTGTGTCATGGTGGGTGAGTTTTAGGTCTGCTTTTCTGTTGAGGTCTTAAGAGTCTCTGAATTTCTGCTTTGGAGTGTGTTGGGTATCCTCAGTGTCTGTCTCCATTCTCCTTTCCCAGGTTATCTGACTTGAGTAGGAAGATTGGAGTTGCTTCAGATTACTGTGCCCTGGAGCCACCCTGAAGACAGTCACTATCTGCAGTAGGAACCTGGAGGGCTCATCTTGATTAAATGGGAAGAGAGCTTGCTCTGTGTACTTCTAACTGCTCCTGGTCCCATGAAAATTAGAGGTCCCTATACAACATTCCTCCCACCCTCCTTTCATTTCTTCCTTATTCTCTGCAAATTAAGCTCCCATGATGAATTAGCTGTGACAGAGTAGGAATTTGTTATCTGCCTCGTGATGCACACAGTAAGAGTAAATTTTGCAGAGTAGACAAATGATGATTACCTTCAGTTCAGAGTCTGCAGTTTGTCTAAAGAGGGGAAGTGTGATGACCATGAGTCTGCAACCTGTATCAAGGTAAGATGTGAAAGATCTGGACAGTATACAACTCATCTCAATAGCTTTTGTGAGCGGTGCCATTGCAGATCCTCTGAGAGGCAGACATCAAGTTATTCACAACTTACTGTCACAATCAGAAGGCTGTGCCTCTTGGTGGCCTGGGGAAAATATATAGAAGGGAATATATATATACATTTATATATGTAGCTATGATCTGTTCTCTCTTTCTCTCACCTTCTCTTCTTCCCTTCCTCTCATTTATCTATTCCTCTATCTAGAAAAAGCAGCATGCAGCATTTGGACTTCAAAGAGATCTAGAAATATCCAGAACTAAGAATAGCAATGAATGAATTTTAGGAAATTCATTACTAGATAGATACTCAATGCTAAAATTGGTAGAAAAAGTGTTTTGACTGAAAAAAAAACAACTAAAAACCATTTTTTGTTCTAGAAAGGAGCAATCTCTTGCTAGGAGAATCATCTATTTAGGTTGTCATTTATCTCTTTTGCCTCCACGAATTCCCTTAAACATTCTATACTTTCCTGTACAGGCCAAGGCTGTCAAAGGAGAAATTACAAATTCTGACAAACTCTTCTAGGAACCAATCAGCAAAGGGTGAGGAGTTTTCTGCTGCTGTTGCACAGCCCTGAAAAGGTCAGTTATGGTCACCCAACACCAGGATCTCAGAAGAGAAGTGTCAGTGAGCCTAAACAGTTGAGCTTGAAAATGACCCCAACCCCCTAGGTGTGAACGAATGTGCTAAATACACTTATCACCATTACATATCAGTTGGGTAGGTGGGAAATACTTTGCCTATTTAATTCACATATTTTGAGGTGAGCTATACTCAAACTGCTTCAACCAAGGAGCGATGCTCATTAGTGTCATCACTGACTTAAGACATTCTCCTTGACTTTGACCTGGTGAAAACATGGAAAACATTTTGGAAGGGACTATAATTTATACATGTTGTGGAAGAATTACCACGGAAAAATCAGGCACAGGCATTCGATGCCCTGTTCCATTGGGAGCTGCTGGGAGCAGCCTCAGAGTGGGGCCTAGAAATAACAGTGAATGACTGAGACCCTTCAAGGGTCTACACACGCATTTTGCTCCTTGAATGCAATCTGAGCTTGCTGGAATTTTCTAGATATGACTGGGGTAGAAAGTCTATTTGTTGACAATATCCTTATGTTCATAACATGTGAGGTGAGGACCTTTGTGTGTAGTCCTAACATCAGAATTACTGAAATGGTGAATCCAATTTATTTTGGCCATAGATTTGGAAATAGACCCTTCAAACTTTGACCCTGTCATCCCTGAACTATTGTAGGGTTTTCTTTTTCCTAAGTCTCAAACCTTTGCCTCCTATTAACTTTTTCTGATTGCTCTATGAATGATTAGCTGAATTAATCAAATAGCCCTCCTTTGTTATACTATTTGTTATACAGTTCTCTCTTAACCTTGGGAAAATCGAGTGAAAAATGCCTGATGAAGAGAGCCTGTGAATATTCTACCTGATTCACTAAGCTTTTTGATTCATTTTTCTAGTGGACTAACCACTGATGGGTACAGTTGGTCATAAAAGTGATGCCGGATGAACAAATCCTACAGGAAATTACATTGTTATCAAGCAGAAGTCTAAGGAATGCTTAACCTATGAAAATGGACCCCATCAGACTACATGGGGAAATTTGTGCACATTTCTGCCTTTTTCTCACTGAGACTAACATAATTTTCTTTAAAATTAGGCTTATCTAAACTATGTTAACACAGAAGAGAAAGCTTTTTTTTAAGCTTTTTTTTTGTTTTTTGAGATGCTAGCATTTGAGACTATATATTTAACTATATACATATATATATATATATTTGTTAAAATGGAAATGACCACCAGGGAGACCGCTCTGAAAGGAAGGGTTTTTCATAGGAGGAAAGGGACCCCGAGCTCCAGGCTATCTCCCAAATGGAGAAAAGCTAAAGGCCAGATCAAGATCTGGCTTTTAAGCTGAATGTTCAGCTTGGGGGGAGGGTCCAGGTGCTCAGTAGTTCTCAGTATCAGGAAGGATGGTGCCTTCTGCCAGACAGAGACACAGCAGGTGGGGGGTGTTATCTCCTGTTCTGGAGGCAGGCCAAGGTCTCAGTGAAACTTCTCCTGAGGCCGGCTGGGGGAGGGGACCTGGGTGTTGCCTGAATTCCAACCTAACAATATATAAATTTTTATTGTCAATATTTAGATGCATTGTATGGGCAAATCTTGGGATGGTAACCCTATTTCCCCCCTCCTCTCTGTCCCCAATCCATTGGGGGCCCTCCTCGGTGGGCATACTGGATCAGTCCATGGGGCATGGGGTTATGAATTGCACAAGAGGCAACCAGTTTTTTCCCCCTTTGTGTGTTGTTTTTGAGGCGGGCAATGACTCTGGATATTCTCCCCACCATCCAGAGCTCTTATAATTTGATGACGATGTACAGAACCAATTGTTAAAATAGATTTTTAAAGCAGTGTTATCAAATGTCAATTTAATATATATGTGAATCTATATGTTGCTGTTTGCTCAATTTTCATTTTTATTCTTTGTGTATAGATAGATGTGATGTATTCGTGTGTGTGAATGTGGGTGTGTACATGCCACAGTGTGTGTGTGTGTGTGTGTGTGTGTGTGTGTGTGTGTGTGTGTGTGTGTGAATAACCTCAATCGTCAGTCATTGCCCTCCACCTTGTTGGAAGCAGGGCCTCTTGCTCACTGTTGCATAGACCAGGATAAAGTTCCCAGGAATTCTCTTGTCTTTCTCTCATCTTGCTGTGGGTGTGCTGGGATTGCAGATGTGTGTTTCCATGTCCAGCTTTACATGGGTTCTGTGGATGGGACTTTGGGTCCTCATGTTTGTCTGGCAACCGCTTTACCCCCTGAGCCCCGTCCTGAGCCCTCATTTGCTCCAGTTTTTACATCTACAAATAGTCCATTGTTTTGAGGTAGGTTTTCACTCTTCCCAGGTTGACCTGGAACTAATTCTGTAGTTCAGCTTGGCCTCAAACCCACTGTAATCCTCCTAAGGCTGGGGTTAAAGGTATAAGTCATCATACTTGGCTTGCAAATAATACATTTTTTTGAAGTAGCACGACAGTATATAAAAAGATTTCACTCAAACCATGATCTAGCCATTTAAGAAACATTCCACAGAGAAATCCCTTTTTGTGGCCTTAGAGTTAAAAAATTAAAAATTAAGTCCAGTGAAAGAAAATGTCACATTTATTAAAGAAATTAAATAAATCATAGTCTGTGTGATAAGCATGTGGAACTGATTCTTGTCCCTTAACCCAGCTGAGAAAACAGCTTCATGGCAACCTACTGACAAATCCATCTACTACATCATCACTTTGAAGAAAGCGTGCTGAGCGCAGGAGTTCAAAGCTAAAATGTAAGTCATGTGCTTTGTCAGTGGAGTTTGCTAATTACTCAGTCACTAAAAGGCAGATCATCTTACCTAAGGATGTGGCTATTAGATGGGCCTGTGAGATTAAATATTATGGGCTCTTTCAATGGGATGGGAACTTGGCAGTTCTTGGCTGTGTACTTGGAAAACGGAAGCCCAGAGAAGACAATACACCTGGGAAAAACCACAATCCATTCCTTGTATCATTCATCCTCCTAGGCAGAAACTCCAGGGAGGGTGTGATGTGGAGTCCTTTCTTTTTGCTATTCTTCCTACACAGAGATTGAAGAAGATAGTTTGAATGTGCCTGGGAACAAGATATAAATGCCATGTGTAGATTGATGGCTGCTTATAAAGTGGAAGGAAACTGACTACCTAGGAACACTACTTAACAGACTTGAGTATATCTTGAGGTGAGTCACATAGACTCTTGCTCTGTAAGAACCTTGTTTCACTATGAATTGTCCAGTAAACTCGAGCACATTACGAACTCTCTCTAGGCCTCAGTATTCTCTTTAGGAAAGTGGGGATAATGACTATCATGGGACAGTGTTTTGAATACAAGTTGCATTGGAATTTTAGTCTTTCAATCTGTACTTAGTTTGAGTGCCTGCCTGTAAATATTGTCTTAATTGGATATGGCTTCCTAGTAAATATAGTTAAAGACAATGCAGCAGTAATGAGAAATTCGACTAAACTTAAAAATCACATGATTAATTTAGTAAATATTTTAATCAGGTTTATTTTTATTTATTTATTTATTTATTTATTTATTTATTTATTTATTTATTTATTTATTTATTTTTTTGAGGTAGGGTTTTGCTTTAGTCCAGGCTGACCTGGAATTCACTCTGTAGTCTCAGGGTGGCCTTGAACTCACGGCGATCCTCCTACCTCTGCCTCCCGAGTGCTGGGATTAAAGGAGTGTGCCACCATGCCCGGCTCTTACTTTAGTAAATGTTGTAGCCAAAATTTGAATACGTTCTTTACTATGATAAAGAAAAAATTCTTGTTCCTAGATTTTAAAAAATCTTCCTTTATATCTATATCTATATATACATACACACATATATGTATATATATATATGAATACATGAAAGCATGTTCAATTTTGTTAGATATCAATAATCAAGGTGATCTATAATTGCTCTTATTTGGACTTCAGCTATGAACTTAAACATATTTTAAGTATTAAGTTCTTGCGCTAATGGTAGGTCATGGAGTATTCTTCTAATATCTCTTTATTTCTAGTTGACAAGTAAGAATATTTATTTTTTGGCATCTACCAAAATTATGCCTTCATATAGCAATGTTCTCTTGCAGAATTTTTATTAAGATTGCATGACTAATATTTCTACCAAGACTTTGAGCTGAAAACTTTAGTTTGTTTACACATATTCCTCACTGTGGGTTGAACATTCTTGAGTGCTCCACATTGTGTGTTTGGTGTCGGAGGAGGCTTAGGGTTTTCTCAGTGCCTTTAAAATCCATGATCCCCATATTTTAAGAACTACTTACATATTCTGAAAATAAAGTTGAAGATCATATTCTTTGAGATTTATGCCTCTTGTCTTTCTTCCTGCTTCTCTGCAATACTCATTATTTTGCTCTTTAGTGACTATACATTAGTGGCAGGAGAAGGTTTGTATGATCATCTGGATTTTCTATTTAGAAAACAACATCATATTTCTGGTTATATAGAACTAGAAAGGATCTCTCACTACCAAACCAATCAATCCAACCACAAGCCTGAATGGCATTTTGGGATAGTGGAGACCAGGGTGTGTGGTTTTATCTCTCCTGCTTTGTTTACCTTCATCCAGAAGCTTCAACTGCATTGAGAGGGGCTGATCTTTCCACAAAAAATGGATTCTAAAATTGAGAACAGAACTTGTGCCTCTCCATTTGAGTTCACAAAAGCAGCAGAAGCCAGGTGAGCCTGTTGTTCAGTTGCAGGAAACTTCTCAGAAGCATCTTTCCAGGCAGTAACTAGTGACCCAAACACAGACTCATACAGAGGCAGATCATGTAGACTGTAGATCATAGGGAAAGAAGGTAGATAATATGGAGGGCAGATTTTACAGAAGGCAGAGCACAGGCAGATTATATAGAATGTAGGTCATACAGAAGGCAGATTGTACAAGTTAAAAATTAACATTTGGAAGCCCAAGAACCAAAAGTCTTTGAAACTGAGCAGAGCATTAAAAGCAAACTAGAAGAAGAAGCAAAGAAATTCAACCAGATTAATTAGTGTCATATGTATATAATGTGGTTACTTGTGATAGATTCAATCAGTCCATATGCCAGAATCACTCTGTCGTACCCATAATTAAGTCTTGGACAAATGTCTGTGCCTTAGAACGCTTGTTAGTTAGTAGGGCATCCTTCATCTCACAGCTCTGCCATCTTCTCAGTCCTGTGCATATTCTGAAGACCCTGATGTCAAGGTCTCTTGGCTTGGGGAGGTCATGTTCCTTTTCATTAGCAAAGAAGTCAGATGACTGATTTCTACTCTGTAGTCTGAAATGCTTCCAGATGGCAATGTCAGTGTGGGCTGGCATTGTTCTTGTCTGTGGCTAAGAAACCTCTGGCGATTGAAGTATTGAAAAGAGCTTGGCTTGGGCACTGAAGAATTAATTTTTGTGTCCAAGATTAAAGCATTATTGGTAGTTCAAAACAAAGTTTTACTTGGGAGGGTACAATGTCTAGCAATTTTGGAGAGTCTCTAGCTAAACTTACTGATTGAAACTTAATGGATGTTTCAAGCATTTTAGAAAGGAATTTAAAATAACCCAATTGCACGGTGTGTGTTTTTCAGATTTTGACGTTTCTTTCCTGCAGTGATTGCACTTAAATCAGGAAAGTGGTTGCAATGCTTACTGGCATCGAGGTCTGTCTCCTAATGTTGTTGGTAACCTGAGTAACTAAATTCTCAAAAAGCATTTTTTATTGGAACACCTTACTTTCTTATTGTTTAAAGGAGGATATATAAATCATCCCCTTTAATTCTTTAATGATTTCAGGCTCAAAATCTACTCAAGTCAATGAAATTCTGATAAATAGTAGATGTGAATATTTAGATAGAGTCACGTGGAATGATTCTAAGTGTGACAGCAGGAAGGGTGGAGTTCCTTCCTTCAGAGACACTTGGGTTATGGATTGCTTTGTTGAGGGCCAGGGAAACCCCTGCACCAGTGTGAGCAGTGTGATGAATCCAAGTCACACCTTGATCAAAGCAATCATTATCACTTGACTGCTGGTTTTAACACCTCATATTTCTTTTTTATGAAGGTGAGGAGTCAGGAAATGCCGCCCCCAGCGGCCTATGCGGGTGTGCAATGATTCACATAACACGTTGTGGAATCTCAGGAGCCAAGAAGGCTGAAGAGCACCTTGTTTACAGGGTCTTGTAAGCTTTTCCAGATAAGTGTGCCAAAAAGGGATATGGCATTCCAATTGCTTAAATGTGCAATTAATTATTCAAGATAAGACCAAGATGTATATTTTATATGAAACATCTTGATTTTTCCACTTACTTTTATTCTGGTTTTAGTTGATAAAATAATAATTTTATATGAACACAGTTGTACAATTATCTCTTTGGCATACTTATTTTAATTCCTTCTTTGGAAAACAATAGGTAGATTCTTTGTTCATTCATTCATTAGTTAGTCCATTTTTTAGTGAGGGTTATTTGTTATTTTGTCTTTGAGCTGTTTGGATTTCTTATTTATTTAGGATATTAGCCCATTATATATATATATGATCTATAATCATTTTCTCTCAATCTGTGCATTGTTATCTCAGTTTACTTCATTTTCTGTGTAGAAACTTTACAGTTTGATGCAATTCCAGTTGTATATCTTTGCTTTTCTTTAGTGTAGGTATTAACATGGTTTAATGCACACAGATACACAATAAAATGTGTATTACAGTTAAATAACCTTACATATCCATCACTTTTAATAACTCCTTCTTCTTGGTTGTAAGAGCATATGAAATCTCTTCTTTCAGCAAATTGTTGACATTGGATGCAATATTATTCACTATAGTCCTTCCTCATGCTGTACAATAGGTGTGTAGACTTATTCTTCTGATCCATTTTTAAGTGAGGGAAATTTACTTGTCTCTTGTTATGCAAATATGCATCAGGATTTTCAATGCACTCTAATGTTCTCATTTGTCCCAAGCGAAGATGCTATTGATCATAGGAGGACAGTTTCTCAACTTGGAACATAAGGAAATTAGAGAAGAGACTGGCTATGTGATTGGCTCAAGGTGGCATATCCATTATGGACAAGATCCCTGGCGTGCATACTTGAGCATAAGTGGAACCAGCCTATGTCCATGGAGCCTTACACACATGCAGGAAGCAACTATTAGTCATATTCTAATCGTTTCTGCCACGGGTCTTCCTCTTGCTTATTTGCTACTTCTTCACATGATATATAAAATACATAATCTCTTTAAAAAAAAGAACCCTCAAACTATAATCTTGACATTCCAGGTTTGGTCTGTTTCATTGACCCAGCTTGGTGGAATAGCCAAAAAAATTCACAGTAGTATTAATTGATCTCCATCTAGTTTTGTTCTTTTTATATAATCAATACTTTTGGCATATATGCTGCTGAAAGCCACTTTGTTGAAGCCATTCTAAGTAAGAAAAAGAACATAATAGCAAAAGAGATGATTCCATTTTTATCAAAGAAATTGCAGAATGAATAATTGTGACAAACTTACTAGGAAAATATTTTCTTTACTCCAAGTTGTACCAATGCACATATATTCAATTCCTTGAAACTCTTTGACTGTTACAGATTCCAAGTCTAGACTTTGAACAGACATTCCTAGTTAGTCACTTAAGAGAGAATGGAAGGATTCCTTTGGCAATTAGATCAGAAAAGTCACATTTTATTAAACCCTAACATTTTTCTTTCAAGTAGGAGAAGACAAAATTTCTATAAAGCAGCTTATCACACAGTGATTTTATTTTTCACAGTAGGAATCAAGTGGTCCCGCTCACGAATAGCAAGATGACTTGAGGATCTTTTGATAAAAATCACTATTTTACCTGTGTATTCTGAAATGTTTATAAATTTTATTTTTGTGGACTTCTGCTTCAGAGTCATGGAGAGATTGGAATGCTCTCCAAAACAGCATTTGTCGGCTTTGCTTACAGCTTGGAAGTTTCCTGGCACCAAGCATGGTTGTCCTCAGCAGCGGCCATGCCTGCGGGCTGGTAGTTCTGTATTTCACATCTCCAAGGCTCTGCTTACTCAAAGCTTTCCTCCAAAATCTAAATGCAGTAAGGCTAGTTTTTCTGTACACACTGGGCTTTAGACTTCCCAAAGGGCCTTTCCCCACAATCATGCATAAGCAATTATTATACATATCCACATAAAAGAAATTAAAGCAGCCTCTAGGGTCTTCTGATGCTCAGTAAACAATGGTCTTTAAATGGTTTGCATTGTAGGGGCTTAACATTAAAATAAGAAATACCATGTACATCTTACAGAAGGGCAGCACACACAGCATAGAGACTTCCACCTTGTATTGCCTTAGAGATCAATCATTTTAAGAGAAAAATTAAAAATGCATCTGCATATTGTCTTTCTCATCTTTAGTTCTCGTTCCTAAATGCTGAAACACAAAAGTGTTTTCATATAGGGCTGTGTGCCTGATACCATGTGACCCTGATGAAGAGATAATTTGTATATAGTTGCTTCCAACAGAATCAGCGATGGGACAAGGCTGAAAGTGGGATAAACAGCTTGTTCATTTGATAGGACACTTTCTAAATCAAATTAAATCACCACTCTTTTTCTGGTGCTGCTTATCTGAATGTATATGCTTTTCTTGTTTTATTTTTCTTATTAGAAGAAATAGCTTTTCCCCCACCCCCAATTATGTTAAGGTTATGATATTCCAATTCTAGTCTCTATCCCTTGCCTTTATTGAAACCTTCTGAATATTTAAGATGATCTTTGAACATCGACACCATTTTGAAGAAGTGATAGTTATAAAAGCAAGAATGACTTCATTCATTTAATTCAATTAATTTCAGGTAGTTGTTTCAATATTTAGAGGAACCTGAGAAGGTTGAAGAGTTTTTTTGGGGGGCCCTAAGTGACTTTCAAGTTATTTAATACACATGGGCAAGCTGAGAAGGTGGGTACCATGCTCAACCTTCTACAGCAAGTAGGTGCCAAGGCTAGACTGTGGTCTGACTCCTGGCCTAGTGCTCCGTGCACACCATTTTGTGACTTCCTCCTTTGTGGTCCCTCTCATCCTTGATATTTCCAGTATGACTCCCACCACTAGGTACCCTCTGAAGTCACCATCCCGTCGTGAGCATACTATTTACTTTTTGGCCTCTCTAGTTTCTGATGGGAAAGTGTAGGAAATATAGAAGGCCAATTAGGCTGACTCATGATCCCATCATGAGGATTAACTTTTCCTCTTGACTCATTTGGTGATTGTAACAATGACTATTTTTCATAAAACACGATTCCCAGTTTTGTATTATTTTCCATGCTTCAAATGTGCCAGTCCTGATTCCTACCCATACACTGGAGACGCTCTAGGAAAACAATAATTTCCATCCTGTTCCATTTGGTGTTTCTGCAAAACATATGGGCCTTACTCATAAAGATATTATTGTTCCTCTTAAGAGAGAAAGCAAACTATTTTAGAGATTTCATTTAATCTTAAATTTTCCTAACTCAGCAACTACATTCTGTGATTATGCTCATTCATATACTTTAATACTTTTACTTTTGCATGTAAAATACATGAATTGTTGATTTTGCACAAGTTTTTCTTCAGGAAAATAGACCAGTTGTTTCCTTCATTTGGTTAGATTATATGTCACTTTTCTTAGATGTCTTAGGCAACTTCCATGTTTCTGGTGTCGATTTTGATGCCTAGGATCCCTTTGTGGATGGAACAAGGTGGGTGGCATTCAATTCGAGCTGTGAACACGCCACAAGAAATACACGAACATGATAAAAGCCCAGCTAGTTTATCATCAAATCTAGATATCTTTATTTTGTTCCTGGAAAATAAAAAGACACTCTCCTTTCCTCCTTCTGAACAGTGTTTAAGAACACCTCACAGTTAATGTCACTGACTTCCTGTGCTTTCTTTGGAGAAACATGTATTTGGGTCCTTGACTCGAGTAAGCCAGCCACAGGAAGACAAATGCTCCATTATTCCATTTACATGAAGTGTATATAAAAGCCAAACTCATGGGGGAATACAGTAGTGGTTTCCAGAGGAGGGGGTGCAACTGGAGCTATTGCGCCATGGATATAAGGTTTCGAGCATCCTAAATGAGTAAGTTCTAGAGATTTGTTGAACTCTCTATAGTTAACACCACAGAACTATACATTTTGTAAAAAGATTAGATCTTATGCTGGGTTCTCTTACCATCAAGGGGAAAGAACCCAAAAGGAAACTTTAGGAGGTGTTATACATGCCTGTGTTCCTGACTTTAGTGATAATGTCGCATGTGTTAATACAGGCCAAAACTCATCAAAGTCTACACATTAACTATGGTCAGTTCTTTATGTTGATTGCACCTCAATAAAGTTATTAAAACACACTGTGAGGTTGTCAAACCTCGCAGGTTAAGAAGCAGAGAGAAGAATTTTGTAAGTTTGAATATTCTTTGTCATTAAGGAAACTTTATGTTCTTTAATCTCATGTGCTGGCATCCTTCCATCAATGTAGTTACTTTTTGTATTTGCCAAGGTCTGAAATATGGTATACAGTAAGAAACTGTGAAATGAATAGAGCCTAGGAGGTGTTTGATGCCCTGTGGGGCTTCTAACACATACAAATAGAACTTTCATTTAGGATTAGAAATTTAGTGTACTCAGCCCTTTTCTTTAGGAACATATCCCAAGCTTTCCTGTCCCTCCTACAGATCTTAGACAAAGCACTAACAATCATTTCTATTCCCTCATTTTCTTCCACTTGACTAAAACTGCCTGAGTAATGAACTTTTATAAAAGCTGTATCACTCTCCTGGTGCTATAAGGTAAGGCTCTCATCACTTAGAACATGTTGGGCTTTGGTGTTATCAGCTGAGGGGAGGCACTACATTATATATACTTCACTAGCCAATGAGTCCCTTAGCTCTGTAGTTTCCCACTCACCATCCCATGGGGTATGTGGTACCATTCCATTGGCTACTGTAGAAATAGGAGGAAATTAGCTGCAGAAGACCATTCGTCTCTGTCTGTTTCCTGTACGTGAATGCAAGGTGACCAGAAGCTCATGGCCCTGCTGCTTACCATGCCTTCCCCACTCTCACAGACAGTACCTTCAACATGGGAGCCAAAGTAAATCCCTTCTTCTCCCTTAGCTGCTTTGGTCACGGCCATGACAAAAGTAACATATACATAGTGCATATGTGAATACATGTGTGTGTGTATATATACATACATATGTGTGTGTGCCCACATACATCACATAGTTCTACCACGGAATGATGGATTGGAAGAAAAATGGGAAATTATGACAAACACAATTTTTAATTCAGAATTGCATAACATTTTAGATGGCATAGGTAGTTTCCATCCTAGAACTGGTCGAGGAGGGCCCTGCCAAAGTCATGATGGATTCATATGTGTTTTACACCACTGTAAATTCAAAACATCAATGTGTAAAAATTTAGAGTTTAATTGGTATGTGTGTGTGTGTTCATATGTGTGAGTGTGGCAATGGTGTGCATGAGGGGGTCAGAGGACAATTTGGGGGTTGGTCCTCTCCTCTCACCTTCTTGGAATCGGGGTCACTCATTATTCACCACTGTGTTTACTGGGCTAGCCAGGTTGTAAGCTTCCAGGAGATTCTTCAGTCTCTGCCTCAGTTCTTGCTGTGGGCATTCTGGGATTATAGATATTCAGAGTTGCTTGGCAAGCCTTTAACTAAACATCTCTCTAGCCCCTGAGAGTATAATCTTTATGATTTAGCCACTCTAAATCCACCATATGAGTTCTGAATTGGTGAATGAAAGACCGAAGGCAATATATGCAGCATTGTTGCCTGTTTTATCAATAAAGTTTGATTGAAACACAACCATTGCCTTTCATATATATATATATATATATATATGATCTATTGCTGCTTTTGTACAATAATGATAATGTTGGGCAGTTGTAACAGAGACTGTGTACACTTCAAAGCTTAAAATATTTGCTATGTGATGTTCACAGGAAAAGTTTAATGCACTGAATAGATGAGCACAGGAGTTGGGTATCCTGATCACTCTGCTGATTTCAGTTCTGGGATATACATTCTCAGATTCCTTCCTCCCTTATTGACCTCCTCTTCCTTCCTCCTCTTATCTTATTCCTCCCTTTCTTCAAATTCCTCTGTCTCTTTCTCCTTATGTCTCACTCTCTGACTTCATTTTCACAGAAATTTTAGGTACACAGCACAACTGAACAAAAAGTATATAGATTTCCCATATCTCTTATCTTCCCCCATGCACAGTTTTCTCCATGATGAACATTCTCCACCAAAATATACATTCAATAGTTCGATTTTACAACCAATTCAACCTAGCTTGACAAATCATTATTACTCAGAGACTATAATTTGCATTAAGATTCCCTCTTGGTCTTATATAGTATATAGGTTTAAACAAATACATAATAACACATTATCAACCATTATTGCAGCACATGGGATATTTTTCCTGTCCTAAAAATTCTTTGTGTTCTATCCATTTATCCGTCTGATGCCTTTAAAACTACTGGTTCTTTACTTATTTCCATAATTCTAAATTTTCCAGAATGTATACCTAGAACTATACAATATAAAATACAATATACAGAAAAATTGGCTTCTTTCACTTAGCAAAATATGCGTCGCATTTCTTTTCAGTTCTGAATAATATTTCATTGTCTGGGTGTATTAGTTATAGCCCACCCATTCACCCACTGAAGGACACTGTAGTTGCTCCAAGCTTTGGCAGGTTATTTGTATGAACCAAAGTCTTCAACTCATTTGGATCAATGCCAAGGAGCTCAGTGTTCTTTGTGGCTCTTTTCTTATCTCGCTAGGAGAGCTCTCTGATCACATCTCTTCTTTATCTACACCCATTTTCTAGATGATATTATTTAGCCTTAGAACCTTATGTACTTTTGCACATTGAGAAAACTTTCAAAGTCAGTCTCCAGTTAATCACGTCTCTGAATTTCAGACAATCATACTTAGCTGACTACTTGACTTCCTTTAGGTGTATAGTAAATACTCACACTCCCATGTGTTAGAAACTCCAGATTTTCTCTCCCCAAGCTCAAAACATCTCCACCTTCTCAGTTTCCCTCCCTCCCCTTCTTTTCTCTTTATTTCTTTTTTGTGTGTATGATGTACATGCATATGTGTATGCATGTTTGAATACGTGCAAGCAGTTTGTGTGTGTGTGTGTGTGTGTGTGTGTGTGTGTGTGTGTGTGTGTGTGTGAATGTCTCTGACAGCCACCGATCAACACTGAATGTGTTCCTCAGTTGCTATGCTATGTTTTGAAACAGGCTTTCTCACTGAACTTGGATCTCACAAGCATCTCCTATATCTACTTCTCCGTTGCTGAGATTGTAAGTGTGCAGCACCACACCTAGTGTTTAGATGGGTGTTAGAGTCAACATTCTTGCTAATGGATGATTGGGAAAACTTTTCTGTCTGATAGACCAGATGCATGGAGCTGTTATTTAGAGAGAACAAGAAGCCTCAGGACCGGGAAGATGGCTCATTTGGTAAACTGATGAATGATTTGCTGATGTATTATGACTGGAGCCCTTGTCTCCCCTCTGCAATGGAATGAGAGTCACATGAGGGAAGAGATTTTGTGTTCTTTTTGTTAGTAGACTTTTGGTGTTTAGCATAGAGCCTAATTCACAGCGGGCACTCAATAAGAATTTCTTTATTCATGACAGTGCAAGGTACAAAGGAAAAGCAAGTATGGCCTAGGAAAACAGGAGATTTCACTACTCTAACACACTCAAATTTATATTTTAAAAGTCATGTAAAACAACAATAATAACATAAATTGAGTCCAAATAAAACAAAAAGCCAGCTGTGTGCCTTCAGAAAGAAGCCACTTGTTTTTCTTTCTAAAATGAAGGCTAAAATCATCCCATTACAAGGTCATGTGACTTCTAGGTTTCCCAACTGTCTAGAATTGGATTTAGAATTTATTTGATGCATCTAGGACTCAGATACACAGCAAGGAAATAACCCTAATTACATTTGCACCCTCTTTCCCCCTTCTTTTTTGTCCTGATAAAACAACATCTTAAAAGGACTATGCCTGGTTCACTCAGGGCCCATGCTTTCAGTCGCTCTTGAATAGTCTGTAACTATTCCAACATGGTGGCTCTGCTTTGCTCTTCATGCATCAAACACAGGAGGCCATTGTAGATGCGAGTCAGAGACTTATTAAAACCTGGAGCTTGAAAAATTCATCCTATTCTACCTCTTAGTTAAAAAAACAAAGTACCACATGTAGTTAGTTGAAAGGCTGCTTTTTCAGGAAGGAGGACTCTTCCCTAATGACTTCCAGCACTGGGTTGGATGTGACTGCTGTCCTGGGATTCTGGTGAGTAAGTTCCCTGAGCCGTAGGGGCCAACTGGAGTCTGAGCATGAGAGGAGGAAAGCCATTCATTCAGAGCTGTCAGCACGTCTTTCGCTATGAATTACTCTCCTCAACCTATCAGGCTCTTTTTTCTTTTCTTTTGGTCTAATAAGACTTTCTGTAAGAATGGGGCCCATTCAGAGCAGGTCACCACAAACATAGGTCTCCTTGTTAATACTCATGTTAGCCAAAGTATACTTCTCAGAAAATAAGACTGGCAAGAAGAGGAGTGATTGAATCCGATGGTGTTTGTTATGTGGCATTTTGAAATATGTTCATATGAACTCAACCAAACAAAATCTTTTCTATACTGGCACTGAATGTGGGTGGCATGTCGGGCAGGTGACCAGAATAGACAAATTTATCATCGAAATGAGGTGTGAATGTATCTTGACTAAGAGTTTAGGAAAAGAGTGGTTTGATGTGAAACCTGGCCCCACACATGGAAGGGATCCCCAGAGCCCATGAAAGAACAAAATTGTACACTAGGTCCTCAGCTTCAGCCAGCTTTGTCTTTTGACCTTGGCTGCCACGGTGAGTGTGGATTTGGTAGATTCATGTTGATTAGATCCATTCATCCATCACTTGTCCTGAAGGAGATGTCTACACAACAGAAAAACAAGTGGCTGATTCAGAGTGCAGTGACATTAGGGAATTTCCAATCTGTTGTTGCTTTTAGTGGTTCAAGACGTGTCACCAAATTTTACTCAGTGATTTTTTAAAAATTGAAGTATCTATCAACTATCTGAACAATGATGCCATTTAAGATGAAAACTTCAAAAGCAGGAACGGTTACTTATCTATTAAATAAATGAATGGGAATAAAAAAAATCGTTTATCATCTGGGCATTTAGGACAGCTACAGACCACATTTCTATGGACTTTTTTGGGAACAATATTCACTTTTCATGTCTCTGTGGGAGGGATTTTATTATATTAAGATAAATTTGAATCATTATTGCTATTACCAGGAAGGGATTTACACATATTTTTAAATACAGGTAAGCACAACCTTTGCTTTTACTTTTTTCCCCTCATTCCTCTTCATTCATCTTTTCTTTTCATAAAAGAAAATTTGTTTGCAATTCAAGATAATACAGTGATACTTTGTAAACTGGAGAGGTATGTGGATTCATAGGGTTATAAGAAAGTTTTTGTTTATACCACTAAGATTTTAGGTAGGCCTTTGAGTTTTCTGGTGAAATACAGGTGTAATTATATCTCACTTATTTAATTGTCACTCATTGTCTTTTTCCATGTGTCATCGAGGATCATTTTTTTGATTTTCAAAAGGCTTTTCTGAATTCAATGTGAATGATCAGCATCATTATGGCAGAACTCTTCAATTGTGACAATAAGCAAGTAGCATATTAGTTATGAACCTCAAAGTTCTAAAATCAATATGCTGTCTTTCCAACTTCTCTGAGGTCTCATAAAGGTTAAATGAAAGCACTTTGAAAAATTAGAATTAGATATCAGTGCTTTAGCTCAATGGTGAATTAAATCCTGGTATTGTAGTTCAAAGGTCCTCCATGTGGCCTTTTTAGCCTTAAGTAAGATTTCTTAATCTCTGTGGGTACCAATTTCTCAATTTTTGTCTGTGCTAATTTCTTTTTCTGTGCACTCAGGACCATAACATTACATGACTGATAAAATTATTGAAAATTCTGCTGAAAATGTGAGGAGAAAGGAATCCTTCCACACTATTGGTAGGAATATATATGAATCCAGTAACTATTGAAATCAGTATGGAAATTCTCAGAAAACTAAAAAGGAGACCTATCATATGACCCATCTATACCATACCTGGGTATATACTGAAAGGACTCTAAGGTCAACATACTAGAGAGATGTTTGCACATCTGTGTATTTTTGCATCACCATTCACAATAACCAATTTATGAAATCAGTTTAGCTATATGTCAACAGATGAATTGCTAGAGAAAATGTGCTATTTATATACACAGTGGAATTTTATTATTTTCTTCAAATGTTATTTTTTCTTCAAAAAAGAAGAAAAAATTATGTCATGTAAGACAATGGATATAATTGAAGATCATCATATTAAGTGATAGAAGTCATACTCAGAAAGGCACACTGCGATGGTTAAGTTTTGTTGTCACCTTGACTTGTTTAGTAATCTTGCTTGGATGGGTCTCTGAGGTTGTTCGCAGGGAGGCAGCCCTCCCAGCAAGGGGCAGGATGTAAGGAGACTCAAGGAGGAAAGAACCAAACATTCCTTCCCAGGAGGGCAGTGCAGGAAGGAAATTCCAGAGTCTCAGTAAGTAAACAAGTCTGGGAAAGGGTTGCAAGACTCTGCCTTAAGGCTATATAAAAGGGAAGAAAAGCTCTCTCTTCCCTATGCCTGCCTGGCTGCTGGTGCTTATTTTGCATCCCTTCATTAGCATTTGAGCGAAGTTTCCTCAGCCTTCCAGCCTATACTGAAGACCAGTGGCTCCTTAGGAAGCCTTTAGTCTCTCAGTGCTGGATTGGGACTGCTGAGGCATCCAGCCATGCGGACTGAGCAGTTACTGGTTCCTTGACTTAAGCTTACAGACTGCTATTGTGGGACTGCAATGTGCTAATGCAATAAATTCCTATTTTTTTAAATACAATTCATTCTATTGGTTCTGTTCCTCTAGAAAACCCTGACTAATACACATGTATTTTCCCTCATTTGTGAACCATGTATTGTATATAGATACATAAAGTCAAATATATAAGGAAATACAAGTGAAACAGAGGGAACCAAGAGAACTTGCAGGAGGATGGAGAAGGGACAGGTATAGCTGAGTGAATGTGACTGAATACATGGTATATTTGAATATATTTGTGTGTATGTGGTGTATGTGTAGTGTGTGCCCATGTTCATGACATGTGTGTGTGGTATCTGGTGTACACATATGTGTATGTGCTAATATCTTGCCCTGTATGTGGTGCTCCTTGGGCTTGCCTGTGATGGCCAGAAGAGATCCACCCCTATCACTCACCCACCATCTTTTATCATTGGATGGACTCACTTACTAATTCTTAAGATTTTTTGTTTACCAGCCCCCAGCAATTCTCCAGCCTCCTCTCCCAAATGACTGAGGTTATTTGCATGCATGGCTATCTGCAGATATTTACATAGC
>PVHP010029591.1:9451-22355 GCA_004024765.1 Zapus hudsonius
GGGAGAGGCAGACAGAGAATATGGGCGCACCAGGGCCTCCAAGCCACTGCAAATGAACTCCAGACACATGCGCCCTCTTGTGCATCTGGCTGTATATGGGCACTGGGGAATCGAACTCTGGTCCTTCTGCATTGCAGGCAAACGCCTTAGCCACTAAGCCATCTCTTCAGCCCTCCTCACTGTGTTTTCTAAGCATCTTTCACTGGGTTTCTTGCACTCCTCAGACATTCATGTAGTTACAAATGAGAACAAGAGTAAAGAACATCCCTGGAAATAAGCTCAGTCGTTATCCAGTGATTTTGCATTCATGTAATTATCTCCTTTTGTTGATATGCAGTTTGAATTTAGCAAAAACTAAAAATGCATAATAAATAAAACCTTGAAAACGTTCCAATGCTGTGGCACTTAATGATGACCAATAAATAAGTTCTTATTCCTGTCCCTTATTTTTTCCATTTTTTAAGCCAGACCAAAAGATTGTCATTTTTATAAAAGTATAAAAATCAGTGCAGACCAAATGTTTATTTCATGTGGAAATCTGTTTGTGTTTGATTTACTTGAAAAGAATCTAAGACGAAAAATAATCCAATCACAAAGAGAGAATGCCTTTAACTTCACAGAAGATGCAGTTTTGAAATGCCCTCACATTTTGATTAGATACTTCTAAAGTTCTGTTTTCATGTCGCTGCCTTAGCCTCGCAGAAGTTAACAGTAGCTTCTTTGCTTTCCAGATACTCCACTGGCCAGTGGTCAGGCCACAGACTATTTGTTTGTTGGGAATATTGTTTACACGGTAAGTTGATCACTATTGAGCCATTTTTATGTAGCATACATGTGGATTACACTTGTCTCATTCCTTGGTGTAAACTTTCCTGATTGTAAGTCTTTGGCATCATTATTGTTATTATTAAGGAGAAACTTTGTATGGACAAATCATGTGTTGGTACCACCATTTCCCTCCTCCCTGCCCCCATTCCATTGAGGGCCCTCCTCAGCGGGACTGCTGGTATGCCCCGTGGGGTTGTGGGTTGAGTTGTGAGAGCAGCAGTCAGTCATTGTGGGAGAGCAATGTCTTTGGATATTCCCTCCCACCTTAGCTCTTACAATCATTTTGCCTCATCTTTCACAAAATTCCTTGGGCCATGGTGGGTGAGTTTAAGTCTACTGTAATGTTGAGCTCTCGGCAGCTTCTGGATTTCTGCTTTTGGTATGTTTTTGGTATGTTTCTGTTCTGGTATGTTTTGAGTATCCTCAGTGTCTGTCTTCATCACCTGGTGCAGGTTGTCAGGCTTGCTGTGGAAGCAGCTCTCTTGCTCATCTCGTCACTTCCTCGGACCTTGGGTTGTTTGATTTCTTATTTAATTTTTTGAGTTCCTTTTAGATCCTGGATATTAATCCTCTGTCAGATGTATAGCTAGTAAAGATTTTCTCCCATGGGATAGGTTTCCTCTTTGTTCTGTTCACAGTGTTTTTTGCTCTACAAAAGTTATTTTTTTTTAATTTTATGAGGTCCTAATGGTTGATTAGTGGTTTTACTTCCTGAGCAACTGGGGTTATGTTCAGAAAGTCCTTGCCTAGACCAGTATGTTAAAGTGTTTCCTCTACTTTCTCCTCTAGCAGTTTCAGAGTTTCAGGTCTGATATTAAGGTCTTTGATCCATTTGGACTTGATTCTTCTGCATGGAGAGAGATAAGGATCTATTTTCATCCTTCTACATAGAGATATCCAGTTTTCCAGCACCATTTGTTTAAAAGGCTATCTTTTCTCCAGTGAATATTTTTGTCCTTTTTGTCAACAATCGGATGACTGTAACTATCTGGGTTTGCATCAGGGTCCTCTATTCTGTTCCATTGATCTGCCTCTGTTTTTGTGCCAGTACCATGCTGTTTTGTTACTATGGCTCTGTAATATACTTAAAATCAGGTATGATGATACCAGCAGCCTTATTTTTGTTGCCTAGAATTGTTTTGGGTATTCATGTTTTTTGGTTTTTGTTTTTAAATTCCAAATGAATTTTAGGATTTTTTTTTCTATTTTGATGAAGAATGCCATTGGAACTTTGATGGGTGTAGCCTGTCTTTTGGACAAAGACTAGTGGGAGCCTCCCAACCAGGCACAGTTATGGGAAGAGGGAATTTATTGAAGTTACAGATCCAGGGGAAGTTCCATAATGGCAAAAGAGGCTGGCCCCCTTTCACAGATCCAAGCAGAGAGAGAGAAACCCATCACCAGCAACTCCAAAAGCAAGCAAGCACACTCAGACAGGCAAACCAAAGAAACTCCAGGCTTGAACTCATACTGCTCTTTGCATATATATAGCTGGAATTCCAGACCCATCCCAGAAACACCTTAGGACTGAACTCTAGGATCTGGCCCAGATGACACCTCCTCCAGCCAGGCAGCTGGAGAAAAGTCTTTAATAAACTTCTGAATCTATTGGGGACATCCATTCAAAGTGCCACAGTCCATGATCCTGGTCCATTATAATTCTTTATTGCAAATCTTTATGTATCGTAGTCTTTAAAGTTCAGAATATTTGAGGCATGCTAACATCATACCAAACTCCTCTTTCTTTTCACAGTATGTGGTGGTTACAGTTTGTCTGAAAGCTGGTTTGGAGACAACAGCTTGGACTAAAGTGAGTTCTCTCTGGAATTGTTTCTCCAGCATAGATAGTTTTTATGTAATGATATCCACCTAATCCGTTAGAAGACAATAAACAGTATCTAGATGCCTTCATTTAAAATTTTGTGTATAAAAACTGCAATTTACCTTTCTCAGGGAAAGCTTGCAATCTACCCATTTTTGTTGCTTCCTTTGCTTATCACTTAATACAGCTCAAAGCTTACTGTACAACACACACACACACTGAAATGCAAAGCAAAAATGGAAATTAAATATTTCCATATAAATTTACTTCCAAGAGATAATCACTTTCAGTACTCTGCTGTGTTATTGTTCATACTTTATTCTATATATACATATTCAAATTAGATGATGTATTACAGAACAGAGTCTTGTAATTCCCCCCTAAAATAGAGCAGGAACATTTTTGATTCCTGGAGGAATCTTCAGTTATTGCTCATGAATGAAGGGTATTAATTTTCATGTGTGTCCTATGTTCCTGGTATCAGAACCCAGTTTGTATCTTGGTTATTTCCAAAATGTGGGAATTATAATGAGTGCCTTACATTTGTCTCTTCGTATCACAGTAGGGCTGCTGATTAAATGACTTAACCTCTTACTCTACTAAGAAGGTGGGGTGGAGCAGGAGATCACTGTGGAATCAGGGAATCTCCTAAGAGGCAGTTAGTTATTCCAGGTGGAGGTGATAGTGACTGGAATGTTGGAGGAGGAGGAATTGAGTTATAGATTCTGAGGGGATTTATTTACCTCTTCAAAAAGACAGAACTCGCTGATGAGGTTAATTGTCAGATAATATAAAAGAAAGAGAAAAATCATGGATCATATGAAAAAGTACAAAAAGAAAAAATAACAACTAGATACTAAAAGATGTTAAATATCTAAGTTCCCGGCTGGGGAGATAGCTTAGCATTAAAGGTGCTTGCTTACAAAGTCTGCCAACCCAGTATCGACTCCTCAGGACCCACTTAAAGCCAGAGGCACAGAGTGGCACATGCATCCAGAGTTTGCAGGCAAAAAAAGAGGCAGTGGTGCATCCACCCCCTCACCTCTCTATCAAATAAAAAAATAAAATATGTTTGAAATAAATAAACAAAACATAAAATATCCAAGTTGCATCTCGAGAAGTAGTGAATAGAATATTGACTCAGAATCCACAAAGTGGAGGAGAAAGGGGATGGAGAGAGATCGTCAGCAGGTACAAGGTGGAGTTGAGTAGGAGGAATACTTTTTAATATCCTATGGAAAATGGGATCACTATTTTTAATACCAATTAATTGTATATTTTAAAACCAGAAGAAAGAATCTGTAAGGGTTCCAATACCAAAAAAAGAATATATGTTTATGGTGGTGGCTGATCCATTTATCTGGATCTGATCATTACACATCATATATGTGTAATGTAGCCA
The DNA here is from genome assembly GCA_004024765.1 of Zapus hudsonius. NCBI lineage: Eukaryota > Metazoa > Chordata > Mammalia > Rodentia > Dipodidae > Zapus > Zapus hudsonius. Next base: position 13,504 of record PVHP010029591.1, read on the forward strand.
GAAAAGTGAATAATCAGAGGGAGATTAAAAATTTTATTGAACATATTTGATAAAAATGTAAATGTAAAAAGATGTAATATCTATTTCAGAATTTCAAAAAAATACTCTTTTTGAAAAATGAATAGAACAGTGGAAGTGATAGAAAAGCAGCCTGATACTTTGTTTCTCCCCCAGATGGATAAGCCTTGTTTTATCTAGCCCATTGTGGAGCAAACATTTGGAATGATCCAAGGGAACCTTCTGGGGCCCAGGCATGACTCTTAGAAGGCATGTCAGCTGAGACACAGAGTGCTTTCATGTAGGATAGTTGGGACCTTAGTAATTGGAATTCATCCTTATAAATTCTGAGACGAGGGAGTTAGAAACACAGGCCCCTCCAGTGACTGGGGCGTCCTCACGTTCTTCCCATTAGGGAAGGAAAGGGTTTGGATGAGAGGTGAGGTTTATACAGTAGGGCTGCTATGGAGCTCCTGGGCCGGCCGAGAGCCATATCTGAGTACCATTTCCTCCACAGTTTAGTCACCTGGCCGTATGGGGAAGCATGCTGATCTGGCTGGTGTTTCTGGGCATCTACTCAACCATCTGGCCCACAATTCCCATTGCTCCAGACATGAAAGGACAGGTAGGTACTGTGAATCACATACGTGTCTCCATACCTTATGCCAGCCATGTATGCACACATGTAAGTATCACCTTGTGACAGTGAACTTCAGGAAAGGCTGCTGTTACCTTCTTCCATTAAAACTTACCAGGAGTTGAACCAGTGAAAGCAGCTGAAAATTGTCTATTTCATAGAAAAGGCATTTGAAAATTGAAGTGTCATGAAAATTTTCACCCTAAATCCTCTGCTTACTCAGCCTGTCCACATTTCCTTAGCGAACTATGTGCTAATTATACAAAGTACTGACAGGTACAGTTTGCTGCCCTTGAAAAACTGGAGCCATTTGGATGGTTCATAATCATGTTGGTCACTGGTTTGAAGGTAAGTAATTAACGGCTTTGTTGGTAATTGGTCACCTGTGAAAAATAAACCTAATGATTCTAGCAACTAGATCATGTGATCAGGATCTCTCAATTATCTCTGAGCCAACCAGAGTCCAAGATGAATACCTTCCACTCGTTTGAATTGTCTTTGCGTTTTCTTTTATATTATCTGTGTCTAGTCTACCACCAACAATGGCTGCCCTCATCATAGAACCCCATAGCACCATGAGAGAGGAAAGGCCTTGGCATAGCCTAGGATATAAGCATAAGCAAAGCTAGGCAGGCCCCCACCAAGCCCACCCTAGGGTCTCATAGCCAACACTCCCTCAAGCCCTAACAAAGGGATATCCTAGATCTCCTAGCTAGGTGTGTTTCTTTTTGTGAAGTGAAATGTTGTTGTGACCCCATTTCTGATCTATTTTCTGGGATCCCAAGACTCTGAGGCCCCTTCACTGTCCAGCCTTGTCCAGGCCTCCCCCAGATCCCAGCCAACGTGCATGTCCCTGGTTATCAGTCAGCAACGAGGACTCTGTCTCTGGCACTTGTTACAGGACTATGCACTGAACAGAGGGAATGTTTGCACCGTTCTATCCACTGTGTTGGCAGCAGGATGCTGATGATGCCAGATGATAGAACTGAGGATGGGAAGTGAGAAACTAAGAATCAGGGGCAAGGGACAGTCACCGCTGTGGTGCCCGTACCTCCATGAGTGTGAGAGCTACACAGGTGGGCCCTGTCCTGCAGGAGTGGGCTTGCATGCCTCAGATGCGTCTTTGATGTCTGTCAGGAAAGAGGACAAACATCACATGCTTCTTGTTTTTCTCCAAATCCAGGTGGTAGAGGAAATTTCAGGGCATTGATTGAATGAGCTCACAAGACTGCTGAATAGCAAAATGAGTATTTCTCAACAAAGACACTGCACTTAAAGAAATATCTATTGTAGTCATGTGACTTGTTCCCACAAAACAAACTAAGAGAAGTATTCAGTACATGTCATTTGCTAAGGCATAGAAGTTTAGAATAACTATTCTCTTCTTCTTGGGTAAGGGTGGATCTGTTCTGGTTTTATTTGGAAAATTTTACGGAACAATAAACAGGACTGTCGCAGATGGCCACAGACAAATTTCTAAATTGGAGGAGAGTGACAGCTGACAGGATGGGGTCAGCAGGCTGTGACTGGCAGGAAAAGGCCTTCTTGGAAATCTCTTTAGTGTCCTTCAGTGCTGCTCTAGGTGAGCCCCTCTGGGCATGCTCACTTTACTGACTCCACTTTCAGTGTGGCCAACTTTGCTCCCATCGAGTGGCTGGCTTCAGGCTGCAGAGGGACCAGGTTCAACATGCAGCCATTAAGATGCTCAGCCCCTTGGACTAGCGGCAGAGGGTTAACTCAGGGGTGACCTTTACATAGTCATGTGTGTGTGACATTTCATTCAACACATACGGCATTCACCCTGGATGGTTTCAGGAGATGCGTGTCTAGGGACTTGGTGGCCATCTTCTTTGTATCAGTGGTGTTCAAGCCATGAGGCAGCCGCCAAGTGTCCCCGTCATCAAATGGTGAGATTTAGGGAGCTGTTCCTATTAACCTAAACCAAAGAAGTGATCCTACTCAATTGCATTTCACTTTTGTATAAACTTTTTACATTTTACTTAAACTATGACATTTCTGTTGATTGGTTGGTTTCGGCAGGAGGCAAATGATAGCATTTTGAAACTGGCGACACTGACTCAGGGAACTGAGCGGAAGAGGGGATGGATAGAATGTAAGAGCCATGGTGGGAGAGAATATCCAGAGACATCTCCCCCCACAGCAACAATACACAAAGGGGAAGAAAAAAAAAACAATGGAAAACTGGCTCCCTCTGGTGCAGTTTATAACCCCCTACCCTATGGACAGACCCAGAATGCCCACCAAGGAAGGACCCCAGTGGGTAGGGGACAGAGAGAAGGGGAAAGGGGACACATTCACAAGAATTGCTCAAACAATGTATATACTTATTCATAATAAAGGTAATTTTTTAAAAAGAAACTGGGTGAAACTTAGGTTTCTATTAGGCATCGAATGAGAGGATTAGTGTAATTTTCATCATTCAAGGAGCTGTGTCATCTCTGGTCTTCCTCTGGGAAGAGTTCTCAATGGGGAAAGGTGTCAGAAAACAATACGTGGCTTTCATGCCCCTTGCAGCGTCAGGATTTTACCTGCTGCCACCCCGCTTTGATTCAGTGATGAGTTGAGAAGTTCACAGAAGGATGCGGCACTGTGTGCCTTTCTTTTTTTTTTTTTTAATTCATCCTCTTCCTCACCCTTTTTTCACCTCTTTTTTAAATATTTTATTTATTCATTTTTAAGCAGAGATAGAGAGAGAGGAGAGAGAGAGGAGAGAGAGGGGAGAGAGAGAGGAGAGAGAGGAGAGGAGAGAGAGAGGGGAGAGAGAGAGGAGAGAGAGAGGAGAGAGAAGAGAGAGAGAGAGAGAGAGAGAGAGAGAACCAGGGGCCACCACCTTGTGGGTCTGGCTTATGTGTGCCATTCTTGAAGAACCACTTGGGTGGAGAGCAGCTGAGAGTAGCCTGAAGTCTCAGATAAGGTCTCAGAAAGGCTCTCAGCTGCCCCAGGAGGAATCAGAAATACTGTTAAAAAGAGATGGAAGCCGGGTGCAGGTGTGTTCAGTAGAGGAAAGACTCCTGTGAGGGAGTCTTGAGTTGAAAACATGCCCAAGCCATGTCCACCCCTTGGGCTGTAGCCTAATAATAGATGCCTAGGAGAAAGGGGTATGCTGGGAAGAAGTGATTTTTTTTATTGTCCATAATGAGTTGCAACATTTAGTGGGCAAACAATGAGTTGTTATCCCCAATTCCCTGCTGCCTCCCCTCCCCAAACCGCTGGATAACCTCCTCCATGGGTCGTCTGGATCAGTCCTTGTGACAGGGGACCATGGATAGCCTAGTACTCAGCCAGGTTCTCCTGGCCATGCCTCTGGATAATCTCCCCCACAGAAGTGATTTTTTTTAATATATATTTATTGTCCATAATGAGTTACATTATTTAGTGGGCAAACCATGCATTGTTATCCCTAATTCCCTAATTCCTCCCCTCCCCATCCCCGATCAGTTGGATATCCTCCTCCGTGGGCTGTCTGTATTAGTCCTTGTGGCAAGGGATCCTGGATATCCTAGTACTCAGCCCGGTCCTCCTGGCCCAAGTGTGTTGTTACTGATGGGTTCCATGCCTCCAGACAGTCTCCCCCACCATGGCTCTCACAATCTTTCCGCCCCCTCTTCCGCTCAGTTCCCTGAGTCGTGGTGAGTGAGTATTAAGGCTGCTTTAATGTTGCGACAGAAATGATTTTTTAAACCATGTTTTTTAGTTAATAACTCAGTAGCTTTTTGGCAAATGAGCATAGTTCTTTAAAACTCTATAATTAAACCAGTATCTAATGGCAAGTAGCTTTCTCACCCAAGAGCCAGAGGACTTGACAGTGAACATTCTTTCTATTCCTAACTTCTTCAGCCATTGAAAAGACGCATTGTTTCTGCTGGGGTTTCCTCAGTGAATGTGATTAAGTATTTCTTTGTCTAGTCCATTATATTTAGAATTTTTCTCACAGGGTTGAAGGCGGATCTTGTCTTGAGGGCAAAGGAAGGAAGGAAGGGCTCTAGAATTAAAGTTATTTCCCACCATCAAAGACGTTTATCTTCCCTAAGGCACCTCATAATATGGTACGTGAAACCCCAGTAGAAATCCACAGTCCCAGAGGAAGTTTGTAAAACCAAGTCATCTGTCATCTGTACACTCTCCCAAAACTGTGCAGCTTTCAGGGGATACCTTGTTTCTCCATTTTTTTTCTAGGATCACACTTTTATTCCTAATTAATTAAGAACTCCACTTGTGACTACACTGCTTAATTCTATGGTATCGGCTATGGAAAATAGATGATTTGCCATGAAATATACATGGTGTGCTGTTTTTTTTTTCCCCAGCACACTATGGGATTTTCTTCCTCCCAGAACCATGACCACGCAGTAGTAGCTCTTCCAATATGGCTTATGTGCTCCAAAGTAGAACATTAGCTCACTACTTCCCAACATTCCCTGCTGCTGTAAAACTTTGAGGAAAAACTGGATCTAAGAGCAAGTTAAGAAGTGTGCTTGTGTTTTCTTCATGTATTTTGCATGGACCTGACATCAGGGGTGAATTTAAAGGGATCCACTCAACTTTACCTCTACTCCGAAGTCAGGAGTCCTAGGCTCCTGCCCCAGCCAGAGCTGTCTAGCCCCCCTCCCCTATCCCTATCAGCCACCCACCCTACATACTGCAAGACAAACCAAGTGCATACATGCTCTTCTTTTTCCTGGAGGGACAAGTGACTTTTTGAGTCTAGATGGGGGTCAATTATGTAAGGCCATTCACCATTAGTGTCAGATTCACCTGTGTTACTTGTTAAAATGACAGACGTTCTGCGCAGTTCAGAAGCTGAAGGAGACATTTGCTGTGGGCTCTGGGTTAGATGTGTGTGTTCTCCCAAGGAAATCACACAGCATGTGGAAATGTATGTTTGGGAGTGTCTCGTTCACATTCCATGCAGAGACCTACTTCAACATCTGCAGAGAGAGATGGCCCTGTTTGATGGCAGGTGACCATCACTGCAATCCCCCTATCCAGAGATGGAGGGAGCCTTTAGGCTAGCTCTATTTAAAGGGACCAGTGGTGCAGGAGAACGGCCACTAAGCCTGGGATTTTAAGAAAAACGTGACCAGGGTATGTCAGACGAGAGAAGAAAGTTTCGAATGGAAGCATAGCATGCTATTACTAAGCACGGATCAGGACTTTCCTGACTTGTATAGATGGCAATGCAAAGCTAATGATAGACCAACTCAGTGAACAAGTTTCAAGTGGTTGAGATCTCGAGCTACCCTGTTTACCATTGCAGTCATGAAATATTGGAGAGCTCATTAAGGAACTCAGAGGCTTTCAGTAGCTGGATTAAGGATTTGTCATAAACCGTTGGCATTCCTTTGTCTAAACACAGGCAAAGAGAAATCTCAGTTGCTTGGGACTATGTACTTATATGCACCCTGATTCAATGTGTGTGTGTGTGTGTCTGTTAATGATTGTGGCCTGATTTTGATGAGGAACGGGCTTGGAAAGAGGCGTATGTAGATGTGTAGACATTTCCCAGCATGCCGTGAGTATAAAGCCCACCTCCATGGCCCAGCAGCAGCAGGCAGAGTACAGCGTGGCATCCTGTCATCTCCTACCTGTCCTACATCTGCCTTCCTTTCTTGGGATCACAGCTCCCCAAGTCCTTCCCTTCTTTCAGAAAGTAGTGTTTCTGCTCTGACTCTGGACTCTTAATACTCACTCCAAAGCTCATGCTCCAGTCCTTCCTTCCCACTCACTGCAGCGTGGAATCCGGGGATGGCCATGGTTTTCACACTGAGCCTGCTAGAGACAAGTCTAGGATTTCTATAGAAATGAATACTGGGAGGCAACTCGTGATTGGGTCTGCTCCATCAGACTGGGGCTGCCGGAAGCTGTCACAGTGACAAGGTAAGTGCCTTCCTTGGGAGAACAGAGCAAGCAGTAAAGCCAGACTAAGCACCTACAGCAGGCACGTGTCCCCGAAGCCCCCTTACCTGAAGTAGCACCACCTCTGAAGTTTTTGGTACCCACAAGGCCCTGGATTTCCATCTCTGCCTCAGATAATTCAAGCTTGGTTTCTGTTACTTATGTAAAAAGTCCTAATTGATGGAAAAATTATTCGTTAACCTTACAGACACAGAAGGTAAAATTGTCTGGGTCAAATTAAGATGGAGAGAACCTTCTTATCCTTTCTGGAAAATTGGCAGTCACTATTATGGTGTAGAAAAACAGCTGGTCAGCTTCTCCTCCTTGAAACCACCAACTGGAGCAACTAGAAATGCAAAAGGCTTTGCTGTTATTGTAGCCTTCAGAATGGCTCTCCTTCAACCATTTCATGGCCTCACTCCCCTCCCCAGGAAAAAAAAAAACAGACAGGCAAGGATAAAGGCTAATTGTTTGAAATCATGCCAGAAAATAATAGAAGTGTTTTTCGGTCTTCTGTCAGGCAACAATTCAAAATGGCCTCCAGTCAAATAGTCCCGAACAGGACTGTCCAGTGGAAACATAATGGGAGGCATATATAGTTAAAAGATTTTACTGGCTCAGCTAAAAAAAAAAAGAAGAAGAAGAAGAAGTGAAATATTTTTTAAAATATTTTATTTATTCATTTTCAAGCAGAGAGATACAGAGAGAGAGAGAGAGAGAGAGAGAGAGCACACCAGGGCCACCACCTTGTGGGTCTGGCTTATGTGGGTCCTTGGGAATTGAACCTTAGGCACTGGAGGCAAGTGCCTTAACCCCTGAGCCATCTCTCCAGCCCAAGAAGTGAAATATTGCTATATTTTAATTAGCCCAGCAACACCAACTCTCATCCCATCAGGATTGAAGCAGCCTAAAGGGGAAGGCTAAGGAGCCATTCTGTGTTCTTTCTATATTGTGTGACCTCCAGGTAGGCAAGGTGTCTGTCTCAAGCACTCAGTAGCCGCCCCTGGGCAGCAGCTGTGGTGTTCACACATGTGCAGGATAGCACAGCTCTTGACCTCCAGGGACTTGAAAGCCATATCATCTACCACAGCCAAATGAAGCATGGGCAGTATGGTGGCATGGTGCACACACCTGCCAGCCCAGCACTTGGGAGATGGAGGCAAGCAGATCATGAGTTCAAGGCTAGCCTGGACTACATGAGACTGTCACAAACAACCAACCTTCCCCTTCCCACCGAAGAGGGAGAAACCCACCAAATAAGACCAGGGTGTGGGAGATGGGGACGCTGTAGGCACCACCGTACACTCACTGTGTGGCTTAATCTAGTCCCTTTCCCTGGAAAGGATCTAGGCTCTTACATACACTCCTTAAAAATAAGGTCTGGGGGGCTGAAGAGATGGCTTAGCGGTTAAGGCATCTGTCTGCAATGCAGAAGGACCCAAGTTCAATTCCCCAGAGCCCATATAAAGCCAGATGCACAAGAGGGCGTATGTGTATGGAGTTCATGCTGTGCCCATTCTCTCTCTCTCTCTCTCTCTCTCTCTCTCTCTCTCTCTCTCTCTCTCTCTCTCTCTCTCATAAATAAATAAAATATATTTAAAAAATAATAATAAGGTCTGGGGACAGCAGAGCTGTTAATCTGTGGATTTATTCATTGTTTTTAAGTGGAGTTTGTGAACCAAGATTCTGACTTAAGTATTTCTTCCCATCAAAGCTGAGACTTAGGTTCTGTTTATGCCATGCTGAAAGTAGCTGAGCAGTGAAAACAAGTCAGGTCTGTCCTTGCATCTCCTCAATGGCCAACCTGGACAGTTACCTAATTCCTGAGATTGTATGAGGCCCTTAACCTTCTGTCCTTAGGTTTCTGGCCACTGTCCACTCCTTAGGATGAACCTAGGCCTGGTTATTCTTTACCTCCTGGATATCTAAGCAGATTTCCTTTAGTCCAGTCGTCCCCCATCAGCTAGTCCGAGCTATCTCTGCTTGCCTGGAACACTGCTGGAGCTCATGGGGTCTGTCTGGATGCTTTGCACGAAGCACACAGACCTGATGGGTTTGTTCCCTGACACCCCTGTGCCTGGCATAGTTTTGTGTCATTTGGCCCCTGAGACCTCCTCTTATGGGACTCTCCCTTGACCAGCAACAAACCAGCACATGGGAAGGGACTGATCCATGGATGGATATAGCCTGCTTCTTCAGAAAGGTGTGCTCGGGAAGTCAGAAGCACCCCCCAAGCAGTGTGTAGAAAGAACTAGTAGCCCATTTCACTGCTTTGTGGAAAGTGTTTAAAGAAAAGGCAAAA
>PVHP010029592.1:0-22264 GCA_004024765.1 Zapus hudsonius
CACCTCTTCAGCAATATCCTACCAGCGTGTGCCACCACAACCGGCCCAACTTTCAATAATAACTCTTAACATCAATGGCCTCAATGCCCCAACCAAAAGACACCAACTTACAGATTTTATTAAAAGGCAGAATTCTTCTCTTTGTTGCCTCCAAGAAAAACACCTCTCCATAAAAGATAGATACTTCCTTAGGATGAAAGGATGGAAAATGGCTTTTCAAGCAAATGGACCTAAGAAACAAGCAGGTGTTGCTCTCCTAATATCAGAGAGGACAGACTTCAAACCAACAGTAGTTAAGAAAGATAAGGAAGGTCTTACATATTGATTAAAGGAACAATTCAACAGGAGGATATTACCATTCTAAATATATATATATATATATGTGCACCAAACACAGGCACTCCCAATTTCACTAAACAAACACCACTAGACTTGAGGGCACAGATAACAAACACCAAACACAACTGTAGTGGGGAGACTTCAACACCCCACTCTCACCTATGGACAGGTCATCTCAGCAAAAATAAACAGAGAAACAAATGGACCTAACAGACATCTACAGACCTTTTCATCCAAATACCACAGAATACATATTCTTTCTGCAGCATGTGGAACATTCTCTAAAACAGACCATATGTAAGGACATGTAGATCAATGGAACAGGATAGAGGAGCTGAAACAAACTCAGGCAGTTACAGCCACCTGATTTTTTGACAAAAATGCCAAAAATATTTATTGGAGAAAAGACCACCTCTTTAGCAAATGTTGCTGGGAAAACTGGATATCTATATGTAGAAGGATGAAAGTAGATCCGTATCGCTCTCCATGCACAAGAATCAAGTCCAAATGGATCAGAGACCTTAATATCAGACCTGAAACTCTGAAACTGCTCAAGGGAAAAGTAGGGAAGCACTTCAAGATATTAGTATAATCAACAACTTTCTGAATATAACCCTAGTTGTTCAGGAAGTAAAACCATTAATCAACCATTTCTCATGAAATTAAAAAAGCTTTTGAAGCTTTCTTTTTAGAGCAAAGAGGCAACCTACCCAATGGGAGAAAAATTTTGCCAGCTATACATCTGACAGAGGATTAAGATCCAGGATCTACAAAGAACTCAAAAAAGTAAACACTAAGGAATCAAACAACTCAATCAACAAATGGGCCACGGTCACCCAGGGGCATTTGAGTATGTCAGGGATGGCCCTGAGCACTCGCCCAGGAGAGAGAGGAAAGACCACCCCTTTGGATTTGTGGCAGTCTGATGAGTTGGGAGTGTGCCATCCCAGGAAAGAAGGGGACTCCATGGGAAGGATCCATCCTCACCACCAAAATGTAAATTTGAGCCAACACTATTTCACCGTGTGCCTGTCCATCCTGGAGGAAAACAAGGTTGGAGGCCAGCCATCACACTCAGGCAGACCTTATTAGGACTACAGGAGTGTCTGAATGAACCACATATCCAGAGCCTGCTCAAGCAGAGGCCTACACAAAACAGTGAAACGGAAATAAAGGCAGAAGTCGGTCCCTCACAAGCAGCCCAGGCTCCACGACAAGGAAGGGATGGGCTCGGCAAGGGCCTCTCTACAATCTTTTGCTGATCTAAGCGGCTCCTATAGTTACTAGGTGCTAGGAGGGTTGGGCAGGTGCTCTCTTCCATTTTTGCTACTGATGTATAGTTCTTTTTCTTTTTCTTTTTTTTTTTAATTTTTTATTGCTAGCCTCCGTAATCACAGATCATTGGATTCCAGTTCTTGAATCACTGAATTCCCCAGTTTTTCATAAGGATCTCTTTTCCTTTGGTCTTTTGTTTTGTTTTGTTTTTTGAGGTACGGTCTTACTCTAGTCCAGGCTGACCTGGAATTCACTATGTAGTCTCAGGGTGGCCTTGAACTCACGGCAATCCTCCCACCTCTGCCTCCCGAGTGCCAGGATTAAAGGCATGCACCACCACGCCCGGCTGATCTTTTGTATTTTTGATTGTTATGTCAAACTTCCTTTTATTTTAATATTGATGTCAGTATTTTGACTGCTGTAAAATGATAAACTTTTGTACATGGGTAAGCCGCTAGGGCATGCTTCACACTGTTCAGAGCTCTCTAGCCTCTGGCTGGCAGAACCACAGTCCCTCCCTCCCCACCCGCATCCTCATCAACCTGGCCTGTTGCTTAGGAGCCTCAAATCCAAAGTCAGCCAGCAGCTTCATTCTGCACCACTTTCTTTGTGATTCTTATAGTATTTTGTCTGTGTTGCTCTTTTAGAGTAAATAAACTGTAAAAAAAAAAAATTGGCCATGGAACTGAATAGAGAGTTCTCAAAAGAAGAATACAGATGGTCTATAAACATCTAAAAACATGGTCTACCTCCTAGCAATCAGGGAAATGTGAGTGGCCATTCTGACACAAGTGAAATGGAAATTTTAATTTGTAATGACAATAAATGCTGGCAAAGATGCAGAAAACAGGAACCTTCTACATTGCTGGTGGGAAAGTAAATTGGTACAGCCATTGTGGAAAGCAGTGTGGAGGTTCCCAAGACAGCTGAGAATAGATTTACCAGATGACTCAGCCATACCATTCCTTGGCATAGATCCTAAGGACTCTAGTCACTACCTTAGAGCTACTTGTTCATCCACGGTCATTGCGGCTCTATTCACAACAGCTATGAAATGGAACCAGCCTAGATGTCCCTCAACTGATGAATGGATAATGAAGATGTGGTTCATTTATACATAGATGGAGTAGTAAAGTAAAATTATGAAATTTGCAGGGAAAGGGATGGATCTGGAAAGGATCATACTAAGTGAGGTAACTCAGGCCCAGAAAGCCACACATCTCTCTCCTATGTGGATCCTAGCTGCAAATGTTTAGATTTGTATGTGAGTTGGAGTAAAAGTCAGCAGTAGAGGCCAGTAAGCTAGAAAGGGAGGGAGGACAGGGGAGAATTAAGAGGAGGGTATTGTATCTATGTAAGATTACTGGGGGTGCAATGGCCTAAGTGGGGAAAGGAGAAGGGATTGAATAAACGAGGGTGGGAGGAGGGTTAATCTAAATTTTTAAAAAATATCTTATTTATTCATTTTCAAGCAGAGAGAGAGAGAGAGAGAGAGAGAGAGAGAGAGAGAGAGAGAGAGAGAACACACCAGGGCCACCACCTTGTGGGTCTGGCATATGTGGGACCTGGGGAATTGAACCCAGGGCCTTAGGCACTGGAGGCAAGTGCCTTAACCGCTGAGCCATCTCTCCAGCCGGTTAATCTAAATTTAAGAGGTTTAGAGTAAGCCACATCTTTGGATAAAACACACCCAGAAGCCATAGATTGTTACTAGAAAAACTTCAGTGCCAGGGATGGGATACCTTCCAGTGAGTTGTTGGCCAGGGAGGCTCCTGAGGCCCCCAAAACAGGTCATTGCCAAGGCCCTTGGTTGCCCACCAGAATGAGATGGAAAGACCCTATTGCTGAAGACCACATATGCTCGGGCTGCAGGTCACTGAGAAATCAAGCTGGAGCTGAGCTGGAAACCTCCTCCCTGTTAACCAGCTGACAGAAAGCTGGAAAAAGCTATGGCTGCCTGCAGCCCTATGGGAGAGAGAAGCCATCAATGGTGGTGAACAGCAGTGGACCTTGCAAATGTTGAGATTGGCCAGACAGTCCAAATGCGCCAACTGGTGCAATAGTGGCACATCTCTTACGGGGAAACCAAGTGCTCTCTAATTCGACTGGAAACCAGCTTCATAGGAGGGAATACATGCCTGGTACTGAAGACCTAGTCAAAAGAATACGGCAGGATAGGTCATGAGCCCTAGGGGAGTAATGCCTGCTGGTGTCTGGCTAAATGCATGTATTATATCCAGAAAACTGCTTTATAAGCACTTTTTAAAATGTGTATACTCATATATTAATGCTACTCTTACTTTTGGCCAGAGAAGCTTCTCTTTCCAGATGGTGGTGACCACCAGGATGACTCAAAATACACCACCGTGCTGAGAAGTGACAGTGAAGTGTTCATCTCTGAGATAGCTCTATCACACGTCCCCAAGGCTCAAGGACCATTGCGGAAGAGGTGGCTGAAAGATTGTAAGAGCCAAAGGAAGGGTAGGACTGCTTACAGTGCAATCTTCCAGACACAGAATGGCCTTGATACTCATGACCTCACAGTGTCTGACACTACTACAAAACACCTTCATAATAGGAGGAAAAGATGATATCGAAACAGATGAGAGACTAATTGAGGAGGGGATATGATGGAGGGCGGGAGAGAATTATCATGGTTTATTGTCTATTATTATGGGAGCTGTCAATAAAACTATTTAGCAGGAGCTGGGCGTGGTGGCACACACCTTTAATCCCAGCACTCGGGAGGCAAAGGTAGGAGGATTGCCATGAGTTCAAGGCCAACCTGAGACTACATAGTGAATTCCAGGTCAGCCTGGACTATAGCAAGACCCTACCACAAAACAAACAAACAAACAAACAAACAAAAAAACGTTTTGGCAGGGAAGGTCATAGGCTCTAAGGGGTAATGCTGCCATTGTTTGGTCAAGTATATGCGTTGTGGCCCACCAAATCACCCTCTGTATATTTGTTTATGCCTCTAGATTAGTGCTGCTCTCCTTCCCCCCACCCCACCATGGGAGAGGGTCTCGCTCTAGCCCAGGCTAACCTGGAATTCACTATGTAGTCTCCGGGTGGCCTGGAACTCACAGCGATCATCTTACCTTGGCTTCCCAAGTGCTGGGATTAAATGCAGAGAGAGAATGGGTGAGGCAGAGCCTCCATCCACTGCAAAGGAACTCCAGATGCATGCACCACTTTGTGCGTCTGGCTTTATGTGGGTGCTGGAAATTGAACCCGGGTTATTAGGCTTTGCAGGCAAGCGCCTTAATGGCTGATCCATCTCTCCTATCTTGCTGTCAGTTTTGGTTAGAGAAACTTCTTTTTGCAGATGGTGATGATTATTGCGGAGACCCCAAAACACATCAAAGTGCTAAAAAATAATTGTTGTGTACTCAATGCTATATGAGACCTCTCTGTCACACCCTCTACGGCTCAGGGACCACTGCCTAATAGGCTAGGTAGGAGAGACGTCTTTCTAACATGAAGTGGCAGCACGTTCATGACCTCACAGCACCTGTTGTGACCTGCACACTTTGGGTCCATCAACATTCCGTTATGAATGTGGAGGACAGAAAATGAAAAAAGAAGAAAATCAAAATAGAAGAGGAGGCTCTGCGTCAATAAAGGCACTTGCTGGTAAAGCCGACCAGCTTGGGTGTTTACTTCCCCAGCCGCCCACATAAAGTCAGACAGGCAACAGACTCTGGCGTACCCATACACACACCCCCATGCACATGCACACACACAAGCAGGCAAATGAATCAATTTAAAAAAATAGCCAGGCGTGGTGGCACATGCCTTTAATCCCAGCACTTGGGAGGCTGAGGTAGGAGGATCACCAGGCGTTCAAGGCCAGCCTGAGACTACAGAGTGACAGCCTGGGCTAGAGTGAGACCCTACCTCGGAAAAACCAGAAAAAAAAAATAGAAGAGGGCTGGGCGTGGTGGCGCATTCCTTTAACCCCAGCATTCAGGAGGCAGAGGCAGGAGGATCACTGTGAGTTTGAGGCCAGTTTGGAACTAGAGTGAGTCCCAGGGCAGCCTGGGCTAGAGTGAGGCCCTACCTTGAACAAAAAAAGAAAGAAAAGATACAAGAGAAACCAGGTGAACTGTGAGAACAGCTTGCAAAGCCTAAAGGCCTGGGTTCAATTCCCCAGTACCCACATAAAGCCAGATGCACAAAGTGACACGTATGGAGTTTATAGTGGCAGGAGGCCCTGGTGTGCCCATGCGTTCTGTCTCTCTGAAATAAACATATATATATTTAATATTTTATTTGAGAGAGAGAGAGATTGAGAGAGAATGGGCATGTCAGGGCCTCCATCCACTGCAAACGAACTCCAGACACATACGCCCTCTTGTGCATCTGGCTTTATATGGGCACTGGGGAATCAAACTCCGGTCTTTCTGCATTGCAGACAACTGCCTTAACCACTAAGCCATCTCTTCAGCCCTATATATATATATTTTATGTCACCTCACAGGGGCCTCACCCGCAACTCTCAATCCAACTGCCCCTGCTCACTGGGTCCTGCCATGAAGAGGGACTTTCCGTGTCCCCTGCAGCTAAAGAGAATGGAAGCTTTGTGGGTGATGCCTGCCCAATCCACCCCCTTCATGGTTCCCGGGAAGTGGCTTTCCTGTGTTCCCATCTATAATGTACACAAGTTCCTTATCCTCACAGCAGCCCTCAGCCAACACCCATATCCTCCCAGGGTTACATCCATTTCCTTGCTAGGGATCTTTGCTGTTTTGTGTTTGCATTTCCCCGGGCCAACTCTTCCCTCTGTCCCCCACTTCACAGGTACCATGGCTCCGGACAGCTGTGCCCTGTCCCTCCTCAGCCTCCATCAAGTGAGCCCTTGCTAAACCCAGGAGTTCCTCCAACGATTTGTCCTAATAACCCGTCAGCTCCCTGGCTTCCAAAACCTGTCCGGCTGGCTCTCAGCTGGTGTGGCTCCAGCTGCTTTGGCATTTACACACACCTCTTCCTGTTTCTTCCCATCCTCCCAAGCCTATCTCTGAAGACTTGGAGATTTCTGAGCTCTTCTGCCTGGATTCCTCTAGGCAAATTGATTTGCAAAATTCAATGATCAAACCACATAGCTTCTCCTTCTGCTTCTCCTTCCTGCCCGGCTTCTCAGTCGGTCTCAGAGCAGGGGTGATGGTTTGAGCCTGTAATCCCAGGCCTGGGAGGTTTGCAGGCTCACTGCTCTAGCCTAATCTGAGAGCTCCAGGCCACAGAGAGACCTGTCTCTAAGGTTTGTTTTTTGGCCTCTCTAGATGCATGCATGTGCACACATTTTTGTTTTAAACAAAAATCTGAAGTCTTCACCACCCACGGGGATTAATGTACATGCTATGTGTTGAAGAATCCCCTCCTAGCCGTGTGGCAGAGTGGGAGAGAGAACATTCCACAGGCTATTCGGGAACTTTCTGCGGGAGTAGGTTCCTCATGGAGTGAGTCTTCCCTTCCTTCCACACTCTTGCAGTTGTTGGTTTTCTGAGGTAGGGTCTTGCTCTAGCCCAGGCTAACCAGAAGTTCACTGTGTAGTCTCAGGGTGGCCTCGAACTCATGGCTCTGGGATTAAAGGCTCAACACGCCCAGCTCTGGCTCTGTTTTTGGCCACAGCTGTTGTGACAGTATGAGGCCCTCGCCAGAGGCAGCTCTCGGTCTTGGACTTCCAGCCTCCGGGTCCATGAGATAAATTAGCTTCTTTATGTTATCCAGCTCCACAGACCTGAATCAGTGAAACTAAGGCATCGTTTCTTTCCAGACAGAACCCAGAGCTGAGCCACGATGCCTCTCTGCGTGACCTCTTGGAAGAAATCAGACAAATGTCAAGACCCGATCCAAATGTCCATTTACTTGTTACAATTAGTTATTTCTGAGAATCTATTTTAAGAAAAAAATACAAAAAAGGGCAAAGCCAAAACATAAAGATGTTTATTGAAGCTCTATTTATAGCGAAAATAAAACATATATATTTATATATGTATATAAACATTCAACAAGAAAATGCCATGCAACCATTTGGAAGAGTCTACGTCAACAATGAAACAATGAAAAATACTGAGGAAAAAAGTAGGGTAAACATTAGATGTACATTTACAGCTTTGTGGAAGAAAAAGTGCCCATTTAAAGCCTTTGTGTAGCTGGGCTTTCCCAGCTGCTCAAACCTTCCCTCCAAACACTACCAGAGCAGTTTTGTCCTAACGCCCCTAGTCCTGGTGGAGGAAAGGCCTGGAGCAGCCTTCCCTAGGAGCGGCACCCTGGCTGGGCCTGCTGGGCACTTAGTGCCTGAGCTCCTGGAGCTGAGGAGTGTAGGTTTAGCCCCTGCACACATTGACTGTACCCCCATTTTTTGTTTGTTTCTGAGGTCGGGTCTCACTCTAGCCCAGGCTGACCTGGAATTCACTCTGTAGTCTCAGGGTGGCCTCAAACTCACAGCATCCTCCTACCTCAGTGCTGGGATTAAAGGCATGTGCCACTGTCCCTTCTGATAGATGGGGACGGGAAACCAGTCAAGTCAAATGGGATATCCCAGGCGGAGCTCTGCAGACAAGGCCCTGGGCCACTTGCAGGACAGTTCTGAGGAAACCCAAGTGTCCGCCATCAGCATCTTTCTCTGGTAAGGGCTTTCACGTACTCAGGCAAGGATAGAAAAGGACCTGTTTTCTGCTAAACTGAAACTGCCCTTCCCCACTGATGCCTGGGATAATCCCAGCGCTGTGGGGCACTTGTCAGTGCCAATATCTCCTTGTAAGTCTGGCTTTTTCCAGGACAAATGGCCGGGATTTATTCTTCCAGGATTCTTCCCATCTTAGTCCAGACTGTCACCTCTCTGGCTTCACCCCTCTGGACACCCCACACCAAGCGAAGCAGGGCATCAGGAGTCCTCCTGCAACCACATGAGCAGGCTTCAGAAACCTCACCTCACCTAATGTATCTTGGAGCTTGAATCAAACGCTCTCTGCCCATGGGTCCCAGCCCTATTTAGTTAGCACCCACGCAGGTGATTAAAGGCCTTGCGCTGTCTGAAGCCAATGCCAGCACCTCCCCACTTGGGTACTTCAGCCCTCTGGAAAAGGGCTGTGAGTTGGCATTGTCAGGACAAAGGAGACGCAGGACAAAAGGACATTATTGAGGTGCTTTTTCCATTTTTCTTTTTGCACAAAAACAGTCCATTTATTCAAGTGTTCTCCAGCACAAGTACATTAGAAAGGAGCTTTATTATATTCTTCTGGGCACAAAAAAAAGTGATGAAAGCGGAACTGACAGACTTTCTACATCTGCTGTACGCACTGACCTCTTTAATTATTTCATAAACAGCTATGTCACGAGCATCACGTACACAGAGATACAACAGAACGCCAGGTGGCACGGTGGGACCATGCGGAGCCCCCCACGTGTCCCTCCTGGCTGTCCCAGAACCAGACTGTGAAATGTACATTATTATTGTCAATAAATAGAGAAGCAACCCTAAAAAAATACAGTGGTGGAAGGATGCTGAACCAGGAAAAACAAACAAAACAGAAAGGAAAACAACAGAAAGAGGAACTTAAAGAAGAGGGCTGGGAGGGAAGTCAGGCAAGCCCTGCGTTAGCTGTGTGGAATGTGGAGGAGGAACGCTCTGCCACCAGGGTCAAAGCGAAGTCTCGGAAACAGTAAGTTATCACCAAATCAGCTACGGAGTTTATTCTTCAGTATGAATACATGATTTCCCACAAATAAGTAAGCACCCGCTACTTCCATGCCTCAGCTAAAACACGTGAAATCGCTCACTTTTCAAGTACAAAGTTAAAATGCCTTTTTAATAATAATATATCAGAGTAAAATAATAGTCTCTTTTAAAACTCCACTACAAGAAAACAAAACAAACAGTCATTGTCCAGACAGCAGACTTAATTTAACAATATATATTTTTAATAAAATGTTTTAGCACCTTGAGTCACCTCCTCCCTCTGCATATTCTAAAGAAATTTCAGCGTTTTTGTTGTCTGTTGAATTTTAGGGCTGTGCAACCAAATGGGTCTGCAAAGTGAAATGGGACCACAGTGACATTGTAGACCATGTTCATGTCCTCAGGAGCAGGCTGGAAGCCACTAGGTGGGGTGTTCTCGAGTGGATTGGATTCTGGGGAGCTTCCAGTCTCTGGAGTCTTAAGGATCCCCAGGGAGGATGGCAAGCGCCTGCTAGCAGAGCCTTTCTTTCTCCCTCTTGGCTGGCTTATCTCCCTTAAGGTCAGGGACAGGTCCCCAACCAAAGGCCCACCTTAGCCGGTCTTAGAAACCCACAAATATGAAGTTCTCAATTCCCAAAGATCTTAGCCCTCCTTTACCAAAAGGTGTGGCTTTCCCCTGGGTCCTCCCTGCGCCTTGTGGTGATGCCTAGGAGGCAGGCGATGGCACTCTAGAGGTGAGCAAGTGGGGGCCCTCACCTATAGCACAATCACAAGCATGAGCTGTCATTCTCCAGACCAAAGCAAACAACGGAGGACAGACACAAGCCGTCACTTAGCTCAATCCATCAGAATGCAGTGACAACCCCTTAAGACGCAAGTGTCACAGCAGCTCCCTGTCAAGCCAGATGGTGACAAACTCCAGCTCCACTCTCTGTACACTTTGTAACAAAAATCTATGGCAACCAATCATTGCAGATTTCCTATCAGAACAAACACCGCTCGGATGGCTCGGCTGTACTGCTGCTCCTGAAGACGCGGACGGGGAGCAGCTCTAGGAGAACTTCCACTGCCTTCCTGCTGGCTCTGCATGTCCAGTCTACACCCTAGCTCTCTGACAAAAGCCACACAGGCATCGCCAAGACCTGCCACCGATTCTCAGTCCTGGTTGACAAAGCTGAGGTTCAGGAGGCTCTCTGAGGACGTTTGGTTTCTTTCTTAAGTTTTTCAAGGTAGGGTCTCGCTCTAGCCCAGGCCAACCTGGTATTCACTCTGTAGTATCAGGCTGGCCTCGAACTCATGGTGATCCTACCTCCGCCTTCAGAGTACTGGGATTAAAGGCCTGCACCACCACGCCCAGCCTAGGATGTTTGGTTTCTAATATAATATCCAATAAATTGCAAGGAGGCCAGAAACAGAAATAGCCAGTGACAACACCCACTCTCACCCTCACAGGCTTACTGTTGGCCACTGGGTCCCATGGAGAGGAGTTAGCACCCGCCAGCTTGGGACCCTGCTGGCATGAGCTCCTCCACAGCAGGAGGTTGAGACTCCATGGCCCTGGCACTAGCACCGCTGCCCCCTGGGGAAAAGCTGCAGATCTTTGGCACAAGGCTCTGCATAGCACCCACAGGATGGTTCTGTCCCTAGCATCCTGATTTCCACAGAAAACTACCCTTTGGAAAGCAACACCCCTGGGGATCGTCCCCTGCTCCTAGCTTTGGCCTCATCAACAGTGAGCTCCCAGAAGTCATGCCCAATCCTCCTATAACCCCATTTTAACTGCCAAAGCACTCCAACAGCTCTCCTTTGGAAGGTACCCGATACCTATTCCTAGAAGCCGCCCCCCGAGTGGAGACAGATGAAGGACACCCCAGTTTGGCCAAACTGGCAGAGTCCCAATGTCCCCAACATGTCTGCTGTGAAAGCAAGCCCACAGATTGGGCTGAAGGCTGGTGAGAGACTTCTAGACGTTCTAGGCCTCTAGCCAGTCCATGCTGGTCCTTGTCTGTGGAGGCTCTTCTTGAGCCCCTCTCCCAACCAACCCCAGGGGGCAGGGAGCACCAGGCCCAGCTGAGGTGGCGCTGGGCCACCCAGAATGGCAACTCCTCCAAATAAGCAGCAGCCAGACTTGGGAGAGCCAGAGGTGCTGGAAGAGGAAGACCCATGAAGACTGTCCAGACCCAGGGAGCTGGGAAGACCTTGGTGTTGGCCAGTGGGGGAGGGAGCACCTTGGACTGCCTTAGGCAGCCCTCCTCCCCCCGCCCTCCTAATGGTGCTGGTGGGCTCCTAGCCAGAATGGAGCCCTGCTGGAGCAAGGAGGGATAAGGGAGCACGTGTAGCACAGGTGCTCCAACGAGGGCCGGTGTTCCCTGCGCCTAGATGCTCCTGCCCCAGACTCACTCCCTGTCATGGTAGAGGGAAACTGGGTGGGACCTCAAAAATCCATCCAGAGGAAATGAGCAGAGGGTGCCGGGATCATGTAACCCCAAAGAGTGGCAAGCCACCAGCTGTGAGTTTACTCCTGAGCAATGAATGCAAAGCCTTGGTTTAATTGTCACTAATTACTAATTTGCTTCATTCAAAACATTAAGATTCACTGTCCCATTCTCTTTAATTTCTTTTTCCCTGTGGCCAAAACATGTCAATTTGGTTTTGGTTGGGAGAATAGGTAGGGGGAGTTGAGGGCTGACCTGACTGGTGCCTGGAGTTGCAGGTCAGTATCACAGGTTGCTAACAGAAGAATCTTTGACATCACCAGGGGCAAAAGGGATAGAAGACGACCTGCCAGAGAAGCACCTGCTTGACTCACACCTCCTCCTCTTCCTGCTCTCAGCACCTGCAATCAGGGCAACAGAGGTAACAGCTGCACGGGCTGATTATTCTGGGGAGAAGTGTGCAGGGAGCTCCCTGGTGTGTGAGCGCACCTAGTGTGCACCCTGTGTGAGGCTGACTGGTGTGGACTGTCTGTGGCAGGGACTCAGGCTCAGCACAGAGCCTGCTCCCTCCACTAGGTAATTTTTCTTATACGTGACCCTACTTATGTATTTATATGGGGCCTATCTTCATAGGCCCCATCTTTCTAGGGATGCAGTCTTGGGACCATGTGCTTCACGGCACACCTCCCAGCTCTGCTGGTCCCAGGAGGTGCCGCCCCCTCCCATTATAAAATATATATCTCTATATACCACATATCTACACCCCATCCATCCAGGTAAGCTCTGCCCACTGGGCCTTCACCCTGGAGCCCTTCCCACCACCAAGGCCAGGCCAGGCTGCCTGCCAGGTAGGACTTGGAACAAAGTGCGAGCTCGTGGACCCCAGGTGCTGCTGACTCAAGGTAAGAGCACAGCTATCAGACCAAACACTAGAAAAGAAACACACACCACTCCAACCACACACACAAGGAGAGAGGCTGCCCGTGCCTCTTTCCGGCCCTGACACACCCACGAGGAGGGGAAGTAGAAGAGAAGAGTGACCAGCCCTAGGCCACTTGTCGCTGTACCACCCAGTGGCCCACCTGGCCTGAGGGTGAGAGCCAGGGCACCAGAGCCACTACTTAGAAGCACCTGCTCCCCACACCTTGGTTTCAAACCTCAAGGGAAGGGTGTTGGGATTTTGTTTTCTTAAAGAAAAACTTAAAACAAACATAATCATAACCAGAACCATAAGAATAATTAACAGAAAAGGTGTCATCAGCCTCCCAGTATAAAACTGCAGCCTTTGGAGATGACCAAACACATCACATTCCAGGGCCCAGAGCTGCCTTGTGCACAGAGGGGAGGCTGGTGGGGGCCTCATAAAAGAACACACAAAAGGCAACTTAGACAGGAAAGCACCAGTACATTTTGTATGTTTTTTTATTTGCTCCAGGTGGGGATTTTAGCTGTCATTCCCTCACTCTGGATTTCTGATCCCACAAGGAGCCTTCAACTTGGCTAATCTGAGAAATCACACTCAGGGACAAAGCCTCCTTATACCCTGCCATCTTGCCAAGGAAGCCATTTTTAGAAAATATTCAGAGGTTATTGCATGAGTCTGGATGAATTCCACGCTCAGCTTCCCTATCCTGACTACCTAGCAGACCTCCGTTCTGGCAAAGAAAAAATAGTTTCCCTAAGTCTTCCTTCAGCTTGTTAAGAACCAAACTGGGGGAAAGAACCCCACCAGACCATGAGCCCTCTTTGCGCCAAACCCCTTTCCCCATCCTGTGTAGAAACCCTCTGCACAGAAGGCCAGGCGGAAGCTGATGTTTTCACTCATCTCGCTGTTTGAAAGCACCATTATGAAGTTGGGTTGTACAGTAGTTAACAGTACCTTTTATATATATATATCTCGTATCTATCATATATATATAAACTGTAAACAAGAGGTAACAGAGGCTCTAGAAACTGGTTTTCTTCAAGGTTTCCTGTGTGGTAGGCACCTGAAATACTGTAGAAAAGTGTCTTGTGTGGTGTTCTCAGCCCCCTGCTGCTAGCTGGGTGATCAGGAATGGTGCTGGGGAGACGGCTCAGGGCTGCCACCCGAGCGTCTCTATTTTCTGTCCTCACTTGTGCTCCTATCTGATCAGGCTAGAGACAACAAAAGATATATATATAAAAAACAATATATAATTTCTATAGAATTTCCTTTTTTCCTCTCTCCTGTCTTTCCTCTGCAAGGTATTTGCTATTTATTTATTACTGAGTTTTGCTGCAATAACCTTCTCGTTTCAGTCATAACAAGAAAAAAAATTCAAACAGAAAACCCCTCTAAAAAGAGTAGAAAACAAAAGGTCTGACCCCCCCACACAAAGAGAGGGGAGAAAGGGGAGGAGGCCCGCTTTTGCTTCTTAAATAGGACTGAAGATTAACATTGAAAAACCAGGAGATGATGTCCAACCCTTTTCACAAGGCAAAGCCCTCCGGTATTTCCACCTCTGTGAGTTTGTTTTAAATTCCTTTTTCTCTTCTGGGTGCTGATACTTCTCTGTCCTCGCGTTCTTGGTGTTTTATTGTGTTTTGTTTTGTTTTTTGTTTAACTTGGTGTCACTACCTCAGTTTGCCCCCATGTCCCTTACACACAAGCAAAATATTCCTTCAGAGGAGCGAAGAGGTGGCGGATTACAGGCACGCTCCATGACCGACCCAGCAGTCTCTGCCTCGCCAAGCGGCTCATGTTGGAGACGTCTGTGTAGTGGACAGGGAAGCCAAACACCCTGGGGAGAAAACCAGGAAAGGCAGGGTGAATAAGTGCGGGTGTGGGTAGAGCCAGGAAGCACCACCCAAAGAAACTCCCACGCACACACACATTTCTGACCCAGCCTTCTTTATTGACAACTGAACCTTGGACAGATGACCAGCAGTGAGCCAGGCACTGTGCTCGTCTGTAGATTTAAGGTAGGTAATGCAACCCCTGCCTCTAAGCTCACAATCAGCAGAAACAAAAACTAGTGCTTGAAAAACGCCTCAGACATGCGCTATGGCCACACTGCTCATGAGATCTAGAGGGGCCACAAAGAGCTCAAATTTGGGTCCAAGGTGGTTTATCCCTAGAGGCCCCCTTCAAGAGGAGAGGGGCCTCTTGTCTGACTTCGGAAGCCCTAGGAGTTCCTATGTGTTCCATTTGTGTAAATGGCCTTTGTCTGGGCTAAATCCTAGTTATACCAGAAGGATCTGAGCTAGTATTCAAAGGCCTGTTTGCATGTGGTTCACCTGGACCTACCCTGGTTTGCAAAACACCTACTTCCACAAGTTAAGGAGGCTCCTGGAGCAGCATTTTGGGGGTTCCAGCTGGCTCTCTGGGAGCCCAGGCATTTGTGATTGACTCCTGGGGACCAGCCATGATCTATACGCTGGTCCTCTCTGGGGCCTGGCATGTTGGGCAAGGTCTATTAAAACTCACGTTCCCGAGGAATGTGTGGGAAACAAGCGTGACAAAGCAGAGCCCAGCTGTGGGTACCTTTCCATTTCAGTGCACCATAGGATGTCTTCTTTTTCATTCATGAAGACGGGGAAATGCTGGTCTTTGCCCTGCTTTATGGAATTTGACCTGGTGGTAATGGTCCTCACTTTGCTGAACTAGAAGATAAAGAAGAGAGAGGAAGGTTGAGCGGGCATCACATGCCTGGCGCTGGCTGGCCTGGGCCACTCAGGGTCCCTGAGGCTCTGATTTCCCTCCTACCTTGAGGCAGCAACTGTGGCCACCTCACTCCCAAGTTCCCAAAAGAGTCTCTCAGAAGTGTGGGTAACTTGCAGGCAAAATGGGTGCAAATGCCTCGGAAGCTCCAAGGTGCACTATGGGCATCAACAGTCCTGAATGCTGGATGCGTGACCAGAAATCACTGTCTGCTGCAGGCACACCAGGATTCTCCAGAAAAATTATAGGAGGCAGCTCCTTGCTCAAGGCTCTTACAACAGGGTCAGACTCTTCCATATCTACCCTGCACCAGGAAGAGCTACAAGTGAGCAGCCCTGAGCCTGGCTCCCTACGCCATCCCACAGGACAAGAGGACACAGCTCTGCCATTCTCCTCCGCTGCCCGCCCCGGGTGCTGTGCTGGGCTGACCTTGGCTATTCTGCCGTGCTCCAGACATTCCTGCAGCTCCAGCTTATCGTTCACAGTGGATGCCAACGGCCTAGGAAGCAAGAGAGACTATGACAAAGACCAGACAGCCTCAAGCCAGGGGCCTCCCCCTTACAGCCAAACAACCTAAAGAGAAGAGTACATCTAAGACCCCTCATCCTAAACACACATATATTTCAACCCCTCAAACACACCAAGGCACACCTTGATCATCCATGCCTTATTATTCCTTACAGGCAAATTCCAAAGGGACTTCAAACGCCCAATAACCTAACACAACACCTTCCCCAGAAGAAAAAGCACATTTTAAAATTTGTTACTTTTAAATATGTTGAGCTTTAGTGTCCTGTCACAAAGCAATCTTTTTTTTTGTTTGTTTTTCCAGGTAGGGTCTCTCCCTCTAGCCCAGGCTGACCTGGAATTCACAATGTAGTCTCAGGGTGGCTTCGAACTCATGGTGATCCTCCTACCTATGCCTCCCCAGTGCTGGGACTAAAGGCATTCACCACCATGCCCAGCTACAAAGCAATCTTTGTAGGTAACAGAATGCCCTCTAAATGATTTGTGATGGGTATGTATATTGGGCCAAATTGAAATATATACCTTAAATGTACAGTTTAAGACTAAGTGTGGTTGGACATGTAGTGCATACCTATGACCCCAGCATCGGGAGATGAGGGCAGAAGGATCAGGACAGGCTGGTCTACAAATCAAGTTCAAGGCCAGCTATGTGTTATGTGTGTATGCGTGTTTGTACGCGTGAGCATGCAGGCCAGAGGCCTCTCACTTGAACCCAGAGATCACCAATTCAGCTTGTCCTGAGGATTCTATTTCTGCTTTCTGCGTGCTAAGATCGCAGGTGGGTCACTAAGCCCAATTGGCACTTACATGGGTGCTAAGGATGTAAAATGAGGTATTCATGTTTGCATGGCAAGTGCTTTACTGACTTGCTCGGTACCCATCCCCTCCCAGCCGCCCTACCTTCTTGTTTGTGAGGGTCTCATTTAGCCCAGACTGCAGGTGTGAACAACCAAGCATGGTTTATTGGGTTATGCAGTGCTGGGACTAAATCCAGCATTTCATGCATGTTAGGAAGTACTCTCCCAAGCCCTGAATCCTGCCATAAAAAAAGCTGGGCATGGTGGTGCACACCTTTAATTCCAGCACATGGGAGGCAGAGGATAGCTGTGAGTGCAAGGCCAGCCTGGACTAAAGCAGGACCTTACCTTGAAAAATCAAAATAAATAAACAAATAAATAAATGCCAGTCTTACACAGCCCCAAAGACTAAAATTCTGTGACACTGAATGTATCACATCTTAGGGATTTGTCCAGATAGCTGAAGAGTAGTCTTTTTTTTTTTAATCTTTTATTTATTTGCAAGCAGAGAGAGATAGAAAAGAGAATGGGTGTGCCAGAGCATCTAGCCACTGCAAACAAACTCCAGATGCATTCACCACCTTGTGCATCTGGCTTTATGTGGACGGACACTGTGGAATCAAACTTGGGTTGTTAGGCTTCGCAGGCAAGCGCTTTAACTGCTAAGCCATCTCTCCAGCCCTGAAGGTCAGTCTTGGTGCTGACCTTCACCTGAGTTGGCACAAGTCTTGGTGCTGAACTTTTCCTAAGGTGGAATTTGCCTGTAAGCACCTGAGTTGTTTCCCAACACTGGGGAAGCAGAGGCAGTATTGTGAGTTCAAGGCCAGCCTGAGCTACATAGTAAAACTCTGTCTCAAAGGGGTTTGAGGCCAAGGATGTAACCCAGTGATAGAACACTTGCCTAGCACGTATAAGGCCTTTGATTTAATTCGTGGTATTTAAAAAAAAAAGGGCTGGAGAAATGGCTCACTGATTAAAGGTGCTTGCTTGCAAAACCTACAGGACTGGGCCTGGGTTCAAGTCCCTAATACCCACGCAAAGCCAGATGTACAATGTGGTGCATGTGTCTGGAATTTGTCTACAGAGGCAAGAGGTCCTGGTGCACGCATATTTTCTCCCTTAAATAGGTAAATTTCTTAAAAAAAAAAAAGAAAGAAAGAAAAAGAGCCAGGTGTGGTGGTGCATGCTTTAGTTCCAGCACTCGGGAAGCAGGAGGATTTCTGTTGAGTTTGAGGCCAGCCTGAGACTATACAGTGAATTCCAGGTCAGCCTGGGCTAGAGTGAGACCCTGCTTCAGGAGGAAGGAAGGAAGAATGAATTTAATGAAGACTTCCCCATGGCACCCTAGCGTCCAAGCATGGGTTAAGCCAGCTGCCTCCCTACCTATTTCGCAGGCACGGCCTACTTGGCCTGGTGTGGGGCCCGTGTTTTCTTCTACAACCTCAGAGTACTGGCATTCTAACTGGAAGCAGCACAGTCCCACAGGAAACAAGATGTGTTAGGAGTTGCTGGCCAACCCAAATAAAGTGGCCAAGGGCTAGGGATAGCTCAGAGGCAGAGCACTTGCCTCAGATGCACAAAGCCCTAGGTTCAATCCCCAGCCCCCCAAAAAACAGTAACGAATGTGGCAGGGCAGTGAGTCCCCTTCAGTTCTCCCTCGTTAGGGTGCCCTCCCAGTCTCCAGACCAGAAGCCTCACCAACCTGTTCATACCGGGAAGGTTACCCCAGAAGTAGCGAGCCCTGTGTGCAGCTGACACTTCTTTGGCATCAATCATCACAGGGTTGGACTGTAAAGTAGGAGAAGGGTTAAAGATGGGCAAAGGAAGACTACGAATTAAGTTCTGCTGGGTGACTGGGCTGAGAGCTGTAAGGCTTCAAAGGTTCTCTCTTGGGAAGCCACACACTGGAATAGTCTGAGACCCCCAGGAAAGCTACGTTCCACACACACTCAACAGAGCAACCCAGCCCCACTGAACCTTCTGCAATGACAGAAATTCTCTATCCACACTGCTCATCCCAGTAGCCACCAGTAGTGGGAAG
Source organism: Zapus hudsonius (assembly GCA_004024765.1). Lineage (NCBI taxonomy): Eukaryota > Metazoa > Chordata > Mammalia > Rodentia > Dipodidae > Zapus > Zapus hudsonius. Next base: position 18,785 of record PVHP010029592.1, read on the forward strand.
TAGTGACTTTGTGCTTGAAATGTAAACAGCCACTCATGGCTGACAGCTGCTATACCAGACAAAGCAACTCTAGGCCAGTCAGACCATAATTAAGCAAGACAAGCTCCACTGAGCATGGGTGCACTTACCGCATCCACTCACATTTATGAAACCAGAGCACTAGCTGGAGGTGTTCTCCTGAGCCTGGCCCACCCCCCAAGAACCCTCTGTGCTTGGGCTCAGGGTGAAACTGGGATTCACACCATGGGAAATAAAACCTGAGAAATGCTATGTTTTCTCCTCAGGTGTATTAAGCACCCATCCTGGTGTCAGGGAATGAGAACAGGCCATTCTGGACGAAGGAAACTGAATTTCAGATCTCACCTATGTTCCTAGTATAGTATCACAGAAGCCTGGCACCCCACGCCACCCCACTTAGAGGCAGGCCCTTCAACCTGGGGTCCACTCCCACAACATCTCAGAATAAGAACGCCCATTCTCTCTGGGCGGGCGTCTAGCTCTGCTTCTTGTTTTCACGACCAGGAAGCCCAGAGCTTCCGATACAGGGCCCCTCGCAAAGCAAAGTCACCAGGTCCACAACGCAGCGAGACGGGGAGGAAGCAGCTCCCCAAGGAGAAGCCTATTAGTGAGCCCACCATACCTCAAGAAACCGTGAGATGTCTCTCTTGTCACTAACACCCATGGCCACGACATTCTCAAAGAGCCAGAAGAAGGGGCGGTCATCTCCCTCCTTGGGCCTCGCATCATGCAGGAGGCGGTAGAACTCAAAGAAGAGCCGGCCAGTGCCCTCTGAGCAGTCAGAAGAAAAGAAAAAGCCATCAGCTGGGCGAGGAAAGACAAGGTCACCGGGAGGAGCTGTCCAGGTCAGAAATAACCAAGGAGGAAACCTAAGTACAGAAGCAGCAGATCAGAAGGTTGAGGGTGAGGAGGGCACCTACCGTAGAGACCCTTGCGGGCAGGGTTGACGATGGAGAGGTCATTGCAAGGGCTGCCCCCAATCACCAGATCGAATGGGCCCCACTCCTGGATCTGGGAGGACAAAGGGAACTGATGGCCTGCTGTCCAGGGACAGAGGCAGAAAGAGAAAAGCCACCGTGAATCTAACTGTTGTTCTGGTCTGTTCAGCGAGCAAACAGACCTAACTGGCCAGCAGGACTCCCAAGGCTAAAGCTGCTTCTCGGAGGGAAGGTGTTCCAAGTGGCATCTGAGTCATGCTGAGTACCCAGTAGGGTTATAGAGGTCAACGAAGAAAACCAGAAGGGCACAGACTGAAGGTCAGACTGCCAAGACCCCCCAGAACTCCTCAAGGGGACAGGAACCAACCCCCTGCCCCACCCCATCCTATCCCTTTCTGTCCCATCCCTAATCTGAAGTGTTCTACCATAAATGGCTGTGGAACCAGTTGAGAGCAGCCAGATGGCAAAAAAATGGCAAGCTCCCCAACTTACCACCTCCTTTTATGTAGCGGTGGGGGTCACGTGAGCGTGCACACAGCTTAGCATGCTCTTACCTAGCATGCAGGGCTGCTTTATGCATGCTAGGTAAGAGCTCAACCCTCCCTCAGTTACACTCTCAGCCCCCAAGTTCCCATTTTCAATCTGCCCATTACTCGGCAAGATGAAGGAAGACAGTAAGCAGGAAGAAAGGCTAACCGGAAAAGCAATGGAGAGAAAGTGAAGGGGGAGGAGGGAAAGCTGAGGGGACAGGCAGGACACCGCGCAGGACGGACATACATGCTTCTGTGTGACGCTGCGGACGTCCCCGACATACATGATCTTCCCCTGGTGCCGCACCATGCCCACTGTGATGGAGTCCTCACACACCTCCGAGGCAATGTAGCGATCCACCTGAATGCCCAGGTCCTTCAGCACCAAGAGTCCTAGGCCAGCCAGCAGAGAACGCTGTCACTTGGGACCATCACCCTGGCATGTGGTCTTGAAGAGGTAGGTCATCTTGCCAAACGCACACAAGGCCCAAGCCTCACCATGCCCATGAAGCTACCTGAAATCTCTTCTCAACGAAAGTGGAACAAGAACACGATCTATAGCTGTTTCCCACCCAGTCCGGCTTACTTGGGGGGGGGGGGGGTAAATTCAAGGAAGAATGACCAAGGCAGTAGGGAGTTTTATTAGAGGTCATGGAGAAAGAACAGCTATTGACTTTTTAGTGGCCTTTTAATTTCCACACCTACACCTTGGTTCTTCCTCACTCTATTACCTTCTAGTAAGTTCTCCCCATCCCACGAGATACACAGAAGGCCCCTTGCTCTAAGAAGTGATCTTCACTGATGCAGCCCCGGAATCGTCTCCCTCCAGTTGTGTGTCGTCCTCATCCCCCCCCACCCCCGGGCATCCTGCATCCCTCAACCTCCTAAGAGCCTCTCTTGGCTAGCAAATGTCAAGACAAAGTCTCACAGACTTCTTTACCATCATCCCTCCATTGATACTGCCTACTGAGGTAAGGAAACAACCAGAACACACCCAAGGATTATAGGAAAAACGGGAATGGTGGCACCGTTTCTTCTGCTCCTTACAGGTCTCCCACTAAGGAGCTTGTACAGTGTGCCGGTGTGACATGATTTTGAAAGGCTCCAAGAGTCTAACCTGAACTTTTCCAGAGGGCTGAGAGCACAAGGCAAACATCTGGCTAGGATGCCCTTTGACCAAAGTCCCCAGGATCAGACTGCCTGAGACACAAGTTCTAAAGACAGCAATTTCATTAACAACTGACACCTTTGCAGTATGGAAAGAGGGCAAGGGAACAGGCATGCACTATACATGAACTTGAGCTTCTAGAGGTACCAAGAACCATATGAAAATGTAAAAATAAAGAGACTAAAAAAAAGTCAAAGCCAGGCGAGGTGGCACATGTCTTTAATCCCAGCACTCGGGAGGCAGAGGTAGGAGGATCACCGTGAGTTTAAGGCCACCCTGAGACTCCATAGTGAATTCCAGGTCAGCCTGGGCTAGAGCGAGACCCTACCTCGAAAAACAACAACAAAAAAAAGTCAAAAACAGTGACCCAACATTTCCTAAGAGTTTTTCCCAAGGAGATGAAGGCTTAAGGATGCTCGTCACAACACTGTTTACAATGAAAGAAACAGGAAATAAATTACAGTACTTTCATTCAATGGATAGTATCCTACATACTCACAAATGAGTTGACATAGTAGTTATAATAAGTGATGAAACAGTATATATTCAATGCCTTCTTATTATCTACGGACTATAAAAATGAATTTGAACTAAGGTCTTCATGCATGCACAGTAATCACCCACTGAGTGATCTCCCAACTCCTCATTTTATTTTGGCTAAATCCCATTATCTATAGACTTTCCCCCACTCCCATTTAGCATATGTTTCCCTCTTAGGGTAATAATTTAACAGTCAACATTTTCTTTTTTTCCCAGATAGGGTCCCTTGTAGCCCCAGGCTGGCCTCAAACTTACACTACATGGCTGAAGATGTTTTTTTTTTTTT
>PVHP010029593.1:0-22268 GCA_004024765.1 Zapus hudsonius
CCCTCTTCTGTCTTAATAAGATCAATGAGCAATGGATGACTTAAAGTCATTTTGTGTGTGTGTGTGTGTGTGTGTGTGTGTGTGTGTGTGTGTGTGTGTGTGTGTACATAGGAAGTGGATAATTGTGCTTTAAGTCTTTTGAGGAAAATATTTAGGTAGTGCTTCCAGCTTGGTACTGAGACCAGATTGCTGAGTTAGTATCTCAGCTCTCTCTGAATGGATGAGTGACCTTGGTCTCCTTTTGGCTATCATCTGTAAAAATATAGCAAAATAATTTTTGAGTCATGAGGTGAGATGTTCTACCTATGTTAACACTTTCCAAGTCCCAAAGGCATCTCCACTGTAACAAAGTCAACTATCATTTCTGGCTCATCCCAGAGCACATTCTTGTTGAACTCATGGTGATTCTCTTAGTAGCCTTCAGAGATAGGAGATTGGTGCAGGATTCTGGGGTTCAGGAGGGGGGTCTCTCCAACTTGTGAACTCCAAAGAACAAAGGTATAATAAAACATACTTGAGAAGGATAAATTATGAAGTATTGAATTTAGAGAGAAGTAATTTGTGAGTTTTTTTAAAGGGTAATTGATATCTAGGAATAGGCGGGGACAGATATACACACAGAGAAACCCTTTCAAATAACAGACCAGAGAGGATGAAGAAATAGTGAAGGACTGACTCCCAGAATAAATTAAATCTTACATATAATCAAAGTGAGAAGGTATCCCAAAGCAAGACATAAATAGAACAGCAGAAGGAAAATACTCAAATCAAGATTAGTGTTTTTCCTCTTCCCTGCCATTTTGGTTCCAGCCAGACCAGGTACTGCTAAAGGAAGAAAAAAGGAAGGTTGGGACATGAGAGTAACCTCTATTATATAGTTCCAACATTCAATCCAAGTGAGCCTTGTCATCATGCTCAGTGTGTAAACTGAGACCTGATTGGAGGCCCAGCTGAAGAAGATGCAGGAAGTTCATGCTGGGCATGTCACTGGCAGCCATTTTTGAGAGACCTGATCAGACCCGAGTTTTAGTTTTGGTAAACTGGACAAAATAGCATTCTCTTATTCCCTTTTGGGGGCTTCTGTCCCTGTCTATTTAAAAACAAACCAGCCAACCAACCTGTCCTGTCTTCTAGTTCTCATTCAGGATTATAGGCAGGCGTGTGCTACCATACCAAGGACATATATATTCTGTAAGAGAACTTGTTGCTACATAATTGTTATCTTTAGAATTTGCTAATATGGAATTAAGGTGTCACTATGCCTTTCTTCATAAGCCAATATATATTGGTAACTGGTAATCAATAGTGGCAGATATCTGAGCAGACTTTATGTTTTGAGAGCATGGAAGGACAGACTCCTGTTTTCCTCATACCCTTAGAAAGGGGAAAATTACAATTGCTCTACCATAGGATTTAAAATATCATATGAAGGGAAGTAGGATGTAAGCATCAGGGCCTTTGTTGAGAGAAAGCTGGTTTGAGTGTTACCTCTGGCCCTGGGAAGGAAGATAACATTCTTGGCTACTCAAAGAATAAGATTTTTGTCCCACCCTTACGGGTTAATCCAAGTGAGGCTGTCAGTCATCTGGCCAAGAACTAGACCTCACTCTAGACCAGTCAGGGAGGTGGGACAATGCACTTAATTGTAACCTCCTAGCTGCTCCCTGACTGCACTTGCTCCCAGGCAACCACTGCTGAACCTATGGCTGTTTGGAATTCAACTCTACAATATTATAAATTTTCCATGTTTTTTTTTCTTCTCTTCTTTGGTTGGTCAACCAAAACCCTGACTATTCCTGCCCTGATACTTTGGGTATTTTCTACTTTTTCCTTAATAAATTTATTTTGCCTTACTAAATCCTTTTTATCCATGTGACTAATTTTTTATGATTATGAGACAAAAGACTGAACAGTATGAAGCTCTGTAGCAATAGCATTAAAAAAACCTTACCAATAAAATGATATACAACTATAATTTCTTCGAAGTTCTGGCTTGATTAACATATCCATCCAATAAACAGAGTGCCTGCTGTGTTTAAAAACTGTGTCACTCTTGACTCTGTTAGTAGCAAATAGATGTTACAGTTGAATCATTATTCAAAGTGGATTAACATACAGTTAACATAAATTTACATGTCAATAAGAGAATATGACTTTCTAGGTCATAAATTGTAAAGTCACTGATGTATAAAGTCTTCAGTTACTTCACAACTTTTCCCAGACTGCAATGAAAGGTAACTCTGCATTTTCGTAAGTGTTGCATCAGGGAGGTAGGATGCCCTGCCTGAAAGATGAGAAGCTACAGAAGAAGGAACTGGAGCATGTTCACTTTTTGGGTGATTCTCTAATTCTCTTGTGCTTAGATATTGTTCAAGATGACTAATCCAAGTTTTAAATACATCAAAGTAAACTCATGCATGCCCTGTTTACTAACTGTAAATATTACACCGAACTATTGTAAAAATTAAATTAAATAATGATTGTGGAAACAGGCTCAGGAAGAATCTAAGGGCTTTTTCTCAATCTGCATTTCTTAAAAGAAGATATGCAGTGCAAGTCTCACTATGCTGAGGGAGTTTTGACAGCGACCCCAAGAAACCCTATTAAGTGGACATAAAATCCAGAAGCAGAAAAGGAATGAAGGAATGATCACCATGTAGGCTGAACCCATTCCCATGCCATGCAGTTCCCCCCTTCCCTTTCAAGAAAGCCCTGGAAGCCTCCTTTCTCCTCTTTATTAGAGTTCCAAGGCTTCCCTTTCTTGTGCTTTGTAACTCACCAGTCTCTCCTGCCATTAAATGAAATTTTAGGCCCAAGAAATTGTATCTCTCAGTGCTCTACTGGGAACCCAGGACCTGACAGGAGATTAGTCAGTATGATGTTGAGATAGTTTGGAGTTAACAGGGCCCATAAAAGTAATCTAAATGTGGCTGAAGCAAGAACTGATGAGCCTGAGTTTTTTTTTCTTCTTCTTATCTCTCTGTCTAAAGAAGTTCCCTTCCTAAATCTCCTTTTCCTTAAACCTGAATCCCTCCTTAGATCTCTTCTTCTTTGAAGTTCTTCCTATGAAAATCCTGGATCAGAATAACCAAGTGGATATCCCACACACGGCCCCTCCAGTTTCTCTGAGCTTTGCCTTATTTGCTTCCCTCAAGCTTTGAAAAACCTTGACCTGGATCTCTACAGGGATTTTCCATCTTCCAGAACCTCTTCTTGCCTGCTCTTGGGCAAGAACTCTCCAGCCCTTCCTTCTCTTAAACTCTACCTATAATCTCTATAATGAAATCTTTTTAAACTTGACCTTGTGTGGTATGTGAATATCTTTCTTTGAATCCACTAGACAAGAATCAGAAGACCTCTAATTCAGTTGAAGCTTTTCATGACTGTGAAAGACCAGCACCCTAACTTCTGAGTGTCTACTGCCCACCCAACGGCCAACAAAAGCTTCAGCACTCTAAAGAAGACCACAAATTCCCGTATCTGTAAAAACTGTCTTTGTGTGATAACTGATACATACAGAAGATAAGTTCTTACTCTCGATTAGGGACTTGTGGGCAGGGAAACCAAGTTTCTTGGTGAATGAATTTCAAACAATAAGGCTGAAGTCTTTGAAAAGGTCAACACTAGACTGAAGAAAATTTACATATCAAAAAAGAAGACATTTTCAAAAATGTATTTATTTATTATTTTTTGATAGAGGAAGAGAGTGAAAGGGGGAGAGAGAGAGAGAGAGAGAGAGAGAGAGAGAGAGAGAGAGAGAGCACTATATTAAGAATAGAGAGCACTATATTAAGAATGTGCTGGGCCTACCACTGCAAATAAACTCCAGATGTGTGTACTGCTTTGTGTGCCTGGCTTTACATGGGTACTGGAGAATCAATCCCAGCCTTTTAGGCTTGCATGTAAGCAAGCACCTTTAACTACTGAGCCACCTCTCCAGAAATCTTCCCATCTCAAAGAAACAGCAAAACTAATGTAATTTTTCTAAAGTATGATTCTCAGAAGAAAGGGTAGGAATCTATTCACTTTAATAAGAAAGGGGAATATTAGTTGTCTTTATCAATAAAAAAAAACACATCCCAAGTGTTTGTTTTTAATTATGCTTGAGAAAAAGCTCAGAAAAGATATAAATTAAATTAACTCTATCAACATTTTATTTATATGAGTTAGGCTTTAACATTTTAATTAATTAATTAAAAGAAGTTGATGCCAAATTTAGACATGTGTATTACTATCACAAACCACCTCTGCAGTGTCTCAGTTGACATTTAAATTCCAGATGCTGTTCAACTTCTAGTGAGGAAATTCCACTCACCAATCAAGGTGTTTATCTTCACATGTTTTCTCTTAAAGAGACCCTTTACAAATACTTTTTAAAGCTTAAAATTTGGAAAAGCTCTTCATATAAATAAAAGTTTGTCTCACTTTGCTCAAAAACACACATGCAGGGCAGGAGCGATGGCTCAGCAGTTAAGGCACTTGCCTCTAGTGTCTAAGGCCCTGGGTTCAATTCCCCAGGACCCACATAAGCCAGACCCACAAGGTGGTGGCCCTGGTGCTCTCTCTCTCTTTCTCTCTCTCTCTCTCTCTCTCTCTCTCTCTCTCTCTCTCTCTCTCTCTCTCTCTCACATCTCTGCTTGAAAATGAATAAATAAAATAAAAATAAATAAATAAAAATATTTAAAAAAACACACGCATGCATAATTCTTTGTTTTAATTTACTAGCTTTTATTGGCTAATCTATTTCATCAGTTCACTTTAGAGATCAATTTTTTCAGACATTCCAGACCTTTTTGTTCCTTTTACTGTTGACCTGTTTACCATTTTCCCAATATAGCAAGGTCATTTTAAATGGGGAAAGCCTGCTACAAGCAATATCTTGCTTCATTATAGCAATTTGATGTGGACATATTCTCTGTGCAGATCTAAAGAGCAAAGCAAATTGGAATTTTTCCATTGGTGATACAGTAGTATTGCATCCACCCTGGAGACTCCTTTTCAGAGGCAGCTGGGAGGTTTAGATATCCCACACAAATTCAATTTAGAGGGTCTGTTTTAGAAGACCTGTATACTTTCAAAAAGACCGTTGGCTACTGAAGATGACAGGGTGACCTGCAAAGCAGTCAAGACTGTCATGCTGTTATAAAAATTTGACTGAAGTAATATGTTATATGTATGCTTTATATAAATCTCTGTTCTGTTTTATTTCTGCTTTGTATTGTTCTGGCATATTAAACATAATTTTACCTATTTGCATAAACATAATGCATGCTAGTATGAATGGTGGGTAGATAAACAGATTATTAGCAGGCTTGGAAGTCATCAAAGGAGAAACACCATCTCCTATAACAATGTCCAGAGAGACAGAACAACTCTTCTTCCATAGGATTTCAAACACCATAGAAAGGGAAGAGGATGGAGGCATCAGAGATTTCTTTAGTTTTTGTTTAGGCCCATTCAAAGAAGATCCACTTCTTCATGGCCAGAGGAACAAAGACCATATTCCACACATGATCTGAATAGAAGCATCTCATTCTTAGCTACCCCAAACAAGACACAAATACACACTATTGCCCCCTTTCTTAAGAGTTGATTCAGCCTGGCTTGGTGGCGCACGCCTTTAATCCCAGCACTCGGGAGGCAGAGGTAGGAGGATCACCGTGAGTTCGAGGCCACCCTGAGACTACAGAGTGAATTCCAGGTCAGCCTGGGCTAGAGTGAGACCCTACCTCGAAAAAAAACAAACAAACAAAAAAAAAGAGTTGATTCAACCCAGTTTGTCAATCACTCATCATTTCAGAAGACTACATCTCAACCTAAAAACACCTTAAGAAGACGGAAGGAATTAACTTTCTCAACCACAATTCCCTTGTCAGAAACACCAACTCTCTTTTAGGGAATTATTCCTAAACCTCAGTGAATTCTTTTTCTAATTTCATTAATAAAATCTTTTCAGACCCTGCTTATTGCTTGTCTGCAGGTCAAACTCAAAATCTATTGAATCACAGTCGTTATGGTGGCCCATTAATTTGTTGGGAACTATAGTCATTTGAGTTATCCCAACTGGGCAGAGAAAGAGAATGCTACTCTAAAATTCCCTGTCACAAATACAAAAACAAAAGTATGAAATAGAGTTTGTAAAATAATGGAATTGAAGCTATTTATTTATTTAATATTACACTTGTATTTTTGTTTTGTTTTGAAAGTAATTAAGATCCTAAATTTCATGTTCATCAGTATTGTTCTTCTTTTTTAAAATTAATACCTTTATTATGAATCAGTATATACACTTTATGATCACATCTTGTGAATGTGTCCCCGTTTCCCTCCTCTCTGTCCCATACACACTGGGGTCCTTCCTAGGTGTGTACACTGGGTCTGTCCAGAATAGCAATGTTTGTCTTATTTAACCTGGTATTGCTCTTCTTAATGTCTTATAAACAGTATAGATATAGCAATCATCGTATTTTGTTTTCTTATGAAATTTGTGAAAAACACAAAGAATTACTCACTTTAGGCATTTTAGGCTGGATCCAATCAGAAACATGCTTCTGGGATTTCTCTGCTCTGTTTAAAACATTAATAATTTCCTCTCTTTAGTTTCTATTATTTCAAGGTCTGAATCTTGCAGATTTTATGTAGTTCCTTTGAAATAAGGTAATGATAAGAGCAGGAAGGTAAGCTTAGGTCCCCCTCCACCTATGTCAAGAGCCAGAGGAAGGAAGATCCCTCTTTATCACAGATTTTACTTTTTACCTTTTATTCTCTTTTGAACAGCGCAAGCCTTTTATATTTTTGTTATGGTCCTTAAGCAGGAGTCCCAGGACCTCGTGGTAAGTTTGCTCTGATTCTTGGGGTACTCTTTCTTTCCTCCAGCTCCCCTTTCACTCTCCTTTATCCCTGTAATGTGTGAATAAAGCGTGATGCTTTATCAAAATCATTGTCAGTCTCAGGACTGGTGCCAATTCTTTGGGTAATTTTAAGACAAGAACTCAGGGTTTGGAGTTTGGGAATTTTCCTGGACCCCTCCGACCATGTTTCATTTTGGTGACACACAAGGTAGGCAAGAATGACATTTATAGAAATCATCACATTATTATTCTATCTCCCTTATGAAAGGATTTCAGCCACAGATAAGTGAGAACTCCCACCACCTTCACTGGATGAATGGTCAATATTTCAACGCCTTCTAGGAGAGAGCAGAAATGCAGGTTAAAATGCCTCTGCCAGGCAAATTCACAGGGAGTGAGGGAATTAGAGAAATGCAAGGTGGGAGGGGAACTCCCATGGAGAGAGAGGAGTCCTTTGGCCAAGTTCACCAGGGGCTTGCTCTCTGCCTGCCTCACCTCCTCCCACATGCAATTTCTGCTGTTTTCTCTGGGTGGCTCTGGGCTCACATGCAACTCTCCTTCCTCCTTAAATTTCGGAATCAAAATGTGATATTTTTATTTTCCTTCTCTGGAAAAAGTGATGCCTAGCACAATTACATTGTTAATGGCTTCTGCCTTGTTGACCCTTTTCTTAACTAAAGATGGCATCCACGTTGTAGACTTTTCCCTAACTAAAGATGGCTCCACCACTTAGCCTTTTCTAACAGGACGATCAGTTTTTGATTACATCCTAATTTAATAATATTTAATAACTGATTCAAGTGGCTTTATTCAAGAACATGCAGCTCCCATAACGGCAGAGGAGCTGAGCCAGCTCTGAGTTTACAGCTTCAGAGGCTTTCCTCACTCAAAGCATTATAGGAGGAAATGATGAAAGGAATAATAATAAATGAATTTTTTCTCTTCCTTTTACCTTGCGTCTTCTTAAGGTTGTCTCCCATTCAATTAGGATTGTAGATCACGCCCCAGTATTTAAATAAAAATGTTTTAATTCACTTCAGTGTTTAAAAAAATGTAGGCTTTGAGAGACAAAGTTGCAACCATCCTGAGACTATGTTGTAAATTCTCTTCAGGTATAAACTATAGAGACTTTTGGTGGCATAAATAATGAGACAATTCTAGATTTTTCTGCTATGTTTTCAATAATGGAATGGTTAGCTCCTTGATGCTAGATTACTTGTTCTCTTATAAAGATCAAGGTAATGATTAATTGGTAATAAGTCAATTAGGTGCAGTCTCTTAATAGTGCAATAAAAAGATGATTAATTAAGTTCTGTTGAAGATGAAATGAGATTATAGAAGGATTTTTGGAAAGGGAATTTCAATGATGGATATACAAAAGGTTGCTAAGAAAGATTTTTTGAGTGGCACTTAAGAATGGAAGTCCAATATATGTGAAAGAAAACTTGAGAACTTAGATAGAAAGGATTATAAAAGAAAACTTTAAACACCCTGGTCTCTTTAGACCAAGATTTTTTGAATGAATCTAGTTCTTATTAGCTTCCTACGAAGCCCAGAGAAGTCTGTGGCCAACTGTCCTCAACTTTCTATTTTCCAGGTGGGAGCATATACATACTGGAAAACAATCCTTCCAGTTAGGTCCAAAACAAGCCTAACCAAGTTAAATTTGTTACCTTGGCATGTCATAGAATTCACATTTAACTTTTTCCATTCCCTAAGTGAAAGCAAAAGGTGTTCTTTAAACAGGGCTGAGAAAAGATGGGGCATCAGGCATCCCAGAAGCTCTTGATTATGGCTTCTCCCCCTTGACTATGGTGGTTAATTATCACCTGACTGGGAGTCAGAACTCAAGGGAAATATCCCCTTCCACTTCTCTCATGATAGGATCCCAGCTCTGATCCCAGTCACATGTGAGGGCCAGACCTACCATAAACACCAAATCCATGTGCTGAGCTCACATCATGGACTAAAAGAGTAGCCATTCTTCTGTCTCTCCAATTCAAGTGCCTCCAGATTTAACTTTCTATGGCTAAGTTATTCATTTCTCTATTCTTGTTCTTGATTTCAACTAGTGGATGTCCATGTGCTAGTTAAGAATGTTACAAACTGTGAGCTCAGGGAGGAGCTCCCCTGTCTAAGAACCAAGCAGATTTTAAATCAATACATGTTTCCTAATGATTCCTCATAGACCAGACTGGTCCTCTGGTAAATGATGAGAACAAGGGAAAACAGCACAAGAGAATCTATGTTTTTTTTTTCTAACTGACCTAAAGTAACCCCTGTTAGATAAGATTCCATGATCTAATTGGTGAACTGAGCCACTGAGCCAACTCAGAAAAAAGGGGATGCTATATATATGTATATATATATATATATATATATATATATATATATATATATTTCTATGTTAATGATGATAAAAAGATTGATCAATGGTTAGAAATATTTGCAAATGGTTATCTTAATTTGGTGTTTGGAGTCTGCTACTAATTTTAAGACAGTTTAACCTATAGATTTCTATATTACATATAGTGATTTACAAAGATTTTTACTTAAACTCTACTGGTAACTCCCCAGGTTCCAATTTATCAACATTGCATCATGCTCAGAGTCCAAATGTGTGTCTATAAATATCCTATGGAGACAGACTTTTTAAATACCTTGTTCTCTGACCATGGGAACAGATACAAGGGCCCATTAGTGAGGACTCTGGGAAGCAAAATAATATTTCAAGGTTACACTGGAAAGATGGCATGAGCCCAGGTAAATCTTTGTAATAACATGTTTTCTGGCTGTGAAAACAGGTCAAGAGTCCCATAGGTAAGAGTTTATATCCATAGTTTCCAAACTTTAGGGGGAACCCATTGGTAAGAACTTAAATCCATAGACCCCAAGGTCTATAAATAAGAGTTTAATCCATAATTCCCAATAGTAAACTAAAAGTAGTTTAAGAAGAAAAATGTCCTTGAGCCTCTAGGGGGAAAATCTGAAATTTTCATCATCTTTTTTCCCCTAAAAACTCACTGGAGGATAAAAATGGGTGCCTAATCATATGGCATGGAACATGGTCTTTCCTTATCTCCTTTCTTAGAAGAAAAAAAATTAAACCCTTCTCTAGGAATGTAAGGGAATGACTCTATTTCTGAAAAGCTTGAAGTTCCTAGACATCTGACCTAGGGGTTTGGCTAACCTGTTCAGGCTCATCTAGTAAATTTCCATAACATATGCAGTCTTGTATGCTAGGTGGGATTTCCTTTTTCTAGGAACATCTTCCTGTTACAGAAGCGCTCTATCTTTTTTTTTTTCTTTTCTTGAGCACTATAATAAAATCTGTCTGACCTTCACTGTCTTTGGTCAACGAATATCACTCACTGAGTTCATAATGTCAATATTCAGTAGAAGTTTTGTGTGAATAAGCTCATTCAGCACCTTAACTCTGGAATTACTGCCCAAGCATGAACTGAGAAAAGCTGAAATCTCAGAGACACCTCAAATTCAGATTTCCTCATCGGGACTTTCTCTTAAAATCTATGATGAAATATTTACAAACTTCATCCTCTTTAATCTATAGATTTTATTCATTGAATTAATTTGATAAGAATGTGAAACCAATTGACTCAGAAATTCTGTGTTACAGTGTGTGTTTAGTACCCCAACTTTTGACTTAAAAGCTCAAATAAGAGCCAAGAATGGCTTTGTCACTCTCAAAGACACCCCAAGTTCTTATATCCATGACTGCAGGTTTGTGGGACTCTGCCATTAGACTTTTGTTCTACAAAATGTGAATATTCTTATGTACATAAATCTATGAAACTTTTGTTTATTTAGAGGAGGATATAACATGATTGTAGTTATGACATAAATCCCCATTATTTTCCACAGGACTTGAATAATTTTCACATTACACTATTTAAACTTCTATTTTCAACAATTAAGGAAGAAGTTATTCTGATCATTATCTCCACCAATACAAGTAAAAACACTAGCACCACAAGTTAATCATAAGAGGAGGAAATGGTGCAGGCAGCAGCGAAATAAAAACAGTTTCTGAAAAGTCCTGGCACAAGCCATGCTAGGGAATAGGTTCAGAGACTCGAATTAAAATGTTAGAATGAAATCATCCCAGACTATTAGGGACACCTTACACTTAGAAGAAGCAGTCACAGTTCTTATTTCACAAAGAAGAAGCAGTCACAGTTCTTATTTCACAAAAGTCACACTGTTACCAATTTTCTGGTTCAATGTCCACTGTCTCATGAAAATGAAGAATGATGAACTTGGACAACAGAATAAGGGTCAATGAGGAGAGAGGTTTATTGAGACATAAAAGTAATGGTCTCCCTGCAGCAGGGACCAGTCCCAGAAAGCTGCCTGCCAATGTAGCTCTCTAGACTGGAGATTCTTGTATTTTTAGATTTAGTCTGATTGGTTACTGTCTATATGTAAATTAGGCACCAAATTGGAATGAGCTTGGTCAGCTAATTTGAATGTATGTGGCTGATCTTGATTTGTTATAGGATCAAGTGGAAGAGAATAGAATCAGAAAATGTCCAACCAATGTACCATCAGGGAGGAAGAATCAGAAAATAAAACAAAGCAAAGAAGCACAACACCGGCTGGTAGTCAGCTGACTCTTGGTGAGTTGTGGCTTCTGTGTTTCAGATCCTGAACACTTTCCTTGGTCTCTTCAATGACTATGCAGAGCTCATGTTAATAGCTCTGTATTCTCAGAAATGACTACTATTTGTGCTGGACCATGCACATAGTAATGCCTTCTGGTCCTGTACCCTAACTAGTTGCCTGAAAAGTGGAGCAAACTTTCTCCTAATCTGTATTAATATACTTTACAATTGGATCAATTTAAGAACATTGGGAGACAATGCACTGACAGAATGCCCATTTACCATAGGAAAAGAGGTACCAGAAACAACAAAAGCAAAATACCTGCGCACAAAAACCCATAATGAAATACAATATAAATTACACACAAACACACACAAACACACACACACACAAACTCACATACATTGAAATATTTATGTTTGAAAATCTCCTTAATATGTAAAAAAATTAAAAGAATTTTAGAATTCTGAAAATAAGTGCTTGAAAACTGAAAAAAAATACAGTGAATAAGCTAAATACCTGATAAACAGTAACCTCTACTAAATCCAAAATTAAAAACCTATAAGACCAGGAAAATATTATTAAAGAAATCATAAATAGGAATAAATGAAACATAGAGGATATACTAATGCCTTAGGTAAGTTGAGAAAATACTTGCGGTACATTTTTTTTGTTACTTTCTCATTGTTAGGACAAAATGCACAACCAGAAGCAATTGGTGTGGTGAAAGAGTTTATTTTGACTAACAGTTCCAGAAGATAGACTCCATCATGGGGTGATTGAGTCTCATACCTGATCCCAAACGGTGGCAACTTGGAAGTTACAGATCTGCTGGTCTGCTGGAGGTGTGTCACTAGGAGTGGACCTTAGATATTTTAGTTCAGCTCCAAGACTAGTACTGTGATATTTAAATCTTTTTGCAGGAGGTTTTAGATCCTATCTTCCACCTGTATGCAGAATTGCTCCAGCCTTTCCCTAGATACCAATGTCCCCTAAATTAACCTCACAAATCATGTTTTCTACATTAACGCAATAATTTTGAGTCCATTTTTTTCAATTATTTTCTAAAAATATGATCAGAATCCCAAAATTTGGGTTCACGCATTTGGGAGGCTCCTCCTGAACCCCAAAATTCTGCCTCAGTACTTCCAACATATAATGGCACAGAATAAACTTTGCCATTAGAAAAGAGAGGGATGGATACATAACAAGGAAAGACTGAATCAATGTAGGACTGAAACCCAGCAGTTTAAACACCAAATCCTACAGCTTTATTTTTAGTATCAGTGATTCATGTAGAAGTCATCTATGCTCCAAATAACTTGAGTAGCTAGCTCTAAATCTCAAGCTGAACCTGCATGCTCTTAACTGAAGCAGATCTGCCACCCCCATACTATCCATGGTCTGTATTACAACTTTATCACACAGTGTTCCCTCAGGGCTGCTGTTCAGGAACTTTGACTCACATTGCTCAGCCTCAGTTGCTCTGTAGAATCATAGTGCATTATGGTTTGATGTCTTGTATATTTCCTTCTTCCAAAACCAGTGTCAGTTGGTTCCAAGTCTGCTGTCAGATCAGGATAAAGCCTAGCACCCATGGAACATAGCGTTAGCAGCTTCTCTATGATCAACCAAGAAAGAAAGAATAGCAAGAAGAAATGCAACATCTCAAGGACTACCCCTACATCTTTTAGCAAAGTCCTACCTCACACAGATTCAACAATTTTCACAATCATCACCTGGGGAACAAGTGTTCAAACACATTAGTCTATGGGGGACATTTTATATTCAGATAATCACAACATTGTATTTCAAATACATTACTAAGATTATTTTGCTTCTTTTACATTTTTTTCAATTTTACTCCTTCAAAAACTAATATTGCAAGTGTAAACACCCTAATGTTTCTACCAAAGCTTCACTTACAGCAACATTAGGCATTTGACCTGTGTGGTTCTCTCCTCCAGGGGCTCCGTGGGCCATCAGCGGAGGGAAAACAGAGAGAAGCAGCGGGAGCCAGCTGTCCGCTGTCCACTGTCTCAGGGCTGGGGCCCACAGAGCTGGGGGGAAGGCGCAAGGGGATGGGGGGACACAGAGGTGAGCAGATGCATATTGTATATCCACGTGGTTCTTTATTCAATTGGGGGACTTACATTTTATAGGAAAAAGGGGGTCTGGGACATGGGAAATGGGGAAGGGAAAAGGGGATTGGTTGATGGGGGTGGGGAGTTGGCAGCCTGCACTGCGATATGTGGGTGGGACAGGTGGGTGGGGACAACCTGGGAACACCTCATTTGGGGCTATGAGTGGCGGGAAATACGTGATGATAGCCATGGTCAGGTCCGTGGGGATGGGCACAAGGAAGTTTTGCTGATATTCAATGCCAGTCCTGCTGAGATGGGAATGCTGGTTTCGGTGGCCAGCCCATGGGGGTGGGAGTCAGGGTAGGTGGTGCTGGGAAACACCTACCAAATCACCAGCGTTTCACCTCACTCATACACCATTAACCCTTTGCTCTCCGTGCCCTCAGTAGCAGAGCCAACAGGTAGTGCCCAACAGACCTGCTCTAGTCTTCACTGTCAAGCACACCATGGTTACAAAATCACATTCACATGATGATTTGGTTTGAGCCAATAATATATTCAAACATTTGTATTTTATGTAGTACTCACTGATACAGAGAACAAAATACATTTAGAGCAGTGCATGGTGGGAGTGCAGTCTTTAAGACAGATGCTTAGAAGTTGTAGGCAGGAGAGTCATCTAGTATATATTGAGTTCTCAGCTAGCCTAAGCTACATGAGACCATGTCTCATGAAAAGGAGAGAAAGAGGGAGAAGGATGGAGAAGGAAAGAGAGAGAGAGAAAAGGGAGAGAGAGAAAAAGGAGAGAGAGAGATTTTGCCAGCATTTTAATAAAAAATTCTGCTGAATGTAGATACCCCTAAGGGAAATTCATTATTTTTCCTTTTTCAAATTAAGGATTTCAGGAAAAATAAGGGATCTTAATATCTTTCACACTTTTCCTATAATTATCAACATTATCAAACTTTTCTTTGAATTTATTTTATGATTTGCAGGGAAAGAGTTTGGATCAAAATTGCCCTAATTATGTTTCTAAATGACCTGATTAAACTATCCTCAGAATGAGAAGCATGGCAAATAAAAAGGTGAAGAGATGTTTTCAATTCTTTAATTTTTCTAGCAAGCCAAAAGAAATGCATAACTGGATGAAGAAAGAATACATAAAATGATACAAGACACTAATGAAAGAGGAATTTGTAAAATATTCTCTGAAAGGAAAAAATAACTTTTGTTTTGATATGAACAAATTGTTGCTGAAAAGGTACACACACATACACACACACACACACATTTGTTGTTCTTGTTTTTGAGGTAGGGTCTCACTCTAGGGCAGGCTGACCTGGTACTCTCTCTGTAGTCCCAAGCTGTCCTCAGATTCACAGTGATCCTCCCAAGTGCTGGGATCAAAGGCATGTACAACCTCCCCTAGCAATATTTTATATTTTAAAAATCATGATCATAGGAGAAAAAGGGAAAGCCTATGAAGTATAGTAATACAAGTACAACAGTGTTGTTCAAATTTTAAGCCACCCCATTGTTGACTCTCACAAATTTAGAAAAAATATGATATGCAAATTGAAGATCAACCGAATAAAATAGATAGAATATATCCTCATATTTATTTTTATTCTAAAATATATTATCTTTATATTTTCTTTATTTTTAGGAAAGTTGGAGAAAAGCTGTCATCATAGTTTTTTTATTAAAAAGTTGGATTTTCTGAAAAGTCAGTCTTTATCTTTAAATTTCTATGCATTAGCAGCTCTTGTATTTACATGAAATAATTCAGAGTTTTAAAGAGCATATATATATATATATATATAATTTTCTGTATCTACTAAAATAAATGCTTTGATTTCATTTAAAATTACTTTTTTCATGTTAAAATTATCATGTTTTAGATTTATTATTGAATATTTTTAGAGGAACAAAAATTTTAAAAATAATATAAATTATGAAGGGGATTTATTAGTTGTGCAAACCTGCTACATAGACCCTATGCACTGTGTAAAGGCAGAGGACACAGGAAATGTTCACTCCATGCATCTAGATGCCTCTGCAATCCCAACTTGGCATTGAAAGTCATGATGATTCCTGGAGAGCTGCACTTTCAATTCTAATTGGAAGGCTGAAGAAGCAAGATTGCGATGTCAGCAAAGAATGGCAGTTACAGCAACAACAGTGATAGACAAACACCAGCAAAATAAATGAAGGTAAGCATAACAGCTCATTTTAACCACAAAACACCACTAAAAAAGAGGAAACACTTTTCTATGCTCAATAAAAAGGATACTACTATTCCAGGCATGGAGATGCTTGCTTGTCATGCTAACACTGGGGAAAGACAGGTAGAACCCAGGCACAATCTGGTTCCCTGGACTACCTGGAATCAGAAAGCTATGGATTAAGTGAGACACCCTGTCTCAGTAACTAAGGAGGAAAGCAACAGAGACACTTGACATTAACCTCTGACCTCCATATACAAAAGCATACATATGCATGCATACCTGCATATACATTCTCACCCAGACACATGTGAACACATATACACACCACACACAGACACACATGTACACACCCAAAACAAAAAGGATACTAGTACATTACCTTTCTAATAAAAATAGGATACATTAATTATAATGATGTGTTTTATTGTGACATTTTATACATGTATATGCTATATATAAAAGCAATTTACCAGTAGCTATAGCACTGTAGAAATCTTAATCTCTTTCTTTCTTTCTTTCTTTCTTTCTTTCTTTCTTTCTTTCTTTCTTTCTTTCTTTCTTTCTTTCTTTCCTTTCTTTCTTTCTTTCTTCTTTCTTTCTTTCTTTCCTTCTTCCTTCCTTCCTTCCTTTCTTTCATCCTCTCTCTCTCTCTCTCTCTCTCTCTCTCTCTCTCTCTCTCTCTCTCTCTCTCTCTCTCTCTCTTCTGCCTATAGATCCTCAGGGAGAGGCAGACTTGTAAGGCTTGTAAGCCTATCCCTACTAACCATTACCTCATATAAACTATCAGCAGAGGTGGGGTCCCTATAGTCCCCTCAATCTTGTGCATATTTTGTGAAGGTGATATGAGTTCATAAACTCAAAGAACATGTCATGCCAGAAAACAGTGTTTTACAACCCTCTACCCTTTCTTCTGGCTCTTGTCATTCTTTCTATCCAATATTATGCAATGATCCCTAAGCCTGTTGAGAGAGGGGTGGGGGTAATATAGATTACCAATAGGGCTGACATTCAAAAATTACTTATTCTCAGAATTTTGATTAGTTATGCGTCTCTGCAGTAACCCCTGCCCATTGTATAAAAAGTTCTCTAATCAAAGTTCACAGCAGCACTAATTTGTGGGCATAAACAGAAATAGTTAGAAGGTAATTTGCAGGCAGACCATGTCTATTTTGCAAAATGTCAGTAACTTCCACACCTAGGGTCTGTGAATTCCCTTGCATGGAACAGACCTCAAATTCAACATAAAGTGGTTGGTTAACCCCATAATATTAATGCCAATAATGTACTACTTTTTTACATGTTCTTTAAATTCTCATGATAAGCAAAGGAAGCAAAATTATTTGTTATAAATTATAAATAATAAAATAAATGTCTCAATTATTAACATTTCTATGCATAAAAAACAATGTAATTTATAGTATCATAAATGTTATACATCTTTCAAAACCATATTTTCCCATTCTGTAAAGAGTTAAGGAAATATGAATGTGTCAGACCCATACTGCAAGTCATATAAGAACAGAGAAAGAGTTGAATCTACTAAGGAACTTTTTATACTTTGATAAACCAGAGACGTTATCAGTCCATGTTTGCGGAAAGAACACTTCTATAAGAAAACAAATACAGAAGGGCGGAGCAAGATGGCGGACGAGTAACAGGACTCTCTTCGGAAAGGTTTGATCTCTTCAGTTGGGATCCAAACTTTGGTCACCAGCTGGACCTGATTTCGGGCCCCCTCCCTCCCCAGCCCCTGGGCCAGAGCAGAAGGGGTTCTCCAGAAGCTCTTTGCTCCCCAGCAGAGCAGAGGACCGAGCCCTCCCCCCCACTAGCTCCCGCCATTATCCCCTCACAGCGGGTTCCGAGTGCCACCAATTGAGCCGCTTCCCCTCGTGGGAGCACCTGATCCTCGGACGTGCTTGTCTCCACAACCCCCCTACCCCCCATATACACAGGCAGATGCGAGCCTTGGGCAGGCTAAGCTAGCTAGGTCCCGGGGCCAAACCTGAGGCAGGTACCTGGGAAGCTTCAGAGGGAAGGAGTTGTCTCTCCGCGGAGGTTTCTTTGCCTAACTGGGATCCAGCCCCAGGTGGTGGCTGGGCCTGTCCCTGGGCCGTCCAGCTTCTCCTCAGCTTTGGGTCCTCGGCGGGGTTCCCCGACTGCTCCCAGCTCTGCAGGGGAGCACTCAGCTGGACCCTCAGGCTCCTGCCTTCATCCCCTCACGGTGGTGGGTTCCCGGTCCTTGGCGCCAATTGAGTGGCTTCCCCGCAGGAGCTCCCGGTCCTCAGATGTGGTCCTCTCCACCAGCTGAGAGGGTGGAGTTGCCTCTCCGCGGAGGTTTCTTTGCTTAACTGGGATCCAGCCCCTGGTGGCGGCTGGGCCTGTCCCTGGGCCATCCAACCTCTCCTCAGCTTCAGGTCCTCAGCGGGGTTCCCCAACTGCTCTCGGCTCTACAGGGGAGCGCGCAGCTGGGCCCTCAGGCTCCTGCCTTCATCCCCTCACAGTGGCGGGTTCCCGGTCCTTGGCGCCAATTGAATGGCTTCCCCGCGGGAGCTCCCGGTCCTCAGACGTGATCCTCTACACCAGCTGAGAGGGGAGGAGTTGTCTCTCCGCGGAGGTTTCTTTGCCTAACTGGGATCCAGCTCTGGGCGGCGGCTGGGCCTGTCCCCAGGCCGCCCAGCCTCTCCTCAGCTTCGGGACGACTGTGGGGTGCCCCTGCTGCTCTCGGCTCTACAGGGGAGCCCACAGATGTGCCCTCAGGCTTCCGCCTTTGTACCCCAGTCCCAGTGGCGAGTTCCTGGTACTTGGCAACAATTGAGTGGCTTCCTGCACGGGAGCACCCGATCCTCAGATGTGGTCCTCTTCGCCATCTGAGTGGGGAAGAGTTGTCTCTCCACGGAGTTTTTTTTTTTTTTTTTTTTTTTTGCCTGACTGGGATCCAGGCCCTGGGTCGCCCAGCCTCTCCTCAGCTTCGGAACCACTGCAGGGTTCTCCAGCTGCTCTAGGCTCTACAGTGGAGAGCGCAGCTGGACCCTCAGGCTCCCGCCTTCGTCCCCTCACGGTGGGTTCTGGTCCCTGGTGCCAATTTAGTGGCTTCCCCCGAGGGAGCAACCGGTCCTCAGACTTAATCCTCTCCACGAACCCCCCCCCCCCAGATACACGGGTAGACGCGAGCCCTAGCTTGGTTCCGGGGCAAGTCAACAGGCAGATACCTGGGGGCCCTGGCATAGGCCGGTTCATCAGACGGGCACATCCCAGGAGGGCACAGGTGCTCTCCGTGTGTACCAGGGATCACGCGCTACTGCCAGGAAGTAAAGTGGGCTGAATAGCACTCCTCAGGGCAACTGAGTCCCACTTCGCTATCTGGGCATGGGCAGAAACCAATGGAAAAACTTATCTTCCCAACCAAGGGCACCTAGTTCCATTATGGAACATGAAATTGACAAGGAAGTGGAAGGAGCTCATACACAATTGCAGAGAGAGAACAATATGACTCCTGACCACAACAGCAATGAAAATATGATGCAGTTAAGGGCTGATATGGAAATTATGAGAAAAGACATGAATGAGATGAAGCATACTTACTCAAGCTTAGACTCCAGACTGAGTTTGATGGAGAGAAATATGAACAAATTCAGAAATACATTAAGTGAATTAAAGATTAATCAACTAAGAAAATAGCTGGACAAACAATTAATTAAATTTGATGAGGACTTATGAAAACTTAAAAATGATTATCAGGAATCCCAAGCAAAAACAAAAATAGATTGGTAATTGGATCTCACCAAAGAATTGGAGACTATAAACAAAATTATAGCAGAAACCAATAATGAAAATGAAATATTAAAAACCTCCCTTGAAGCATTCAGTCCCAGGGTTGCTAATCTGGAGGACAGACTTTCAGAAGTAGAAGACAAATCAGAAGGAATTAATAAGGATGTCATAGGTTTCAATAAATTCAAGAAATCAACTTGAAGGATCTATGGGATACAATAAAGAGGACCAATATTAGAATCATGGGGATCCCGGAGGGAGAAGAAGCCCAGGCTAAGGGCAAAGGAAATATCTTCAACAGAATTATTCAAGAAAACTTTCCTTATATATCAAGAGAAAGTCCACTCAACTTTCAAGGGGCCCAGAGGAACCCAAACAGATTTGACATGAAGAGAAATTCTCCAAGACACATTTTAATTAAAATGCTTAACATAGAAAGCGAAGAGAAAATACTCAAAGCTGCTAGAGGAAAGCAGACACTAACTTACAGGGGAAAAGCCATCAGACTTACCTCAGACTTCTCATTAGAAACCATGAAAGCCAGAAGGGCTTGGAAAAATGCTTTTCAGGGCCTAAAGAAGTATGGCTTTCAACCTAGACTATTGTACCCAGCAAAGTTATCCCTCCTGATAGAGGGAGAAGTGAAAGTGTTGCATGAAGTAAAACAGCTCTACGACTAATTCAAAACAAAGCCACAATTTCAGAAGATCCTACCAGAAATATCCCATACAGAAGAAACAAGAAATCTTCTTCAGAAGAGTACCAGAGATTAGACACGACAACCACAGTCAGTGTGCTAAAAACAGCAGCACAGAGAAAACCCTCATTATCCCTTCATCATGGCAAGGCTCAAAGCAACCCTCACAGTTATATCACTGAATAAAAATGGACTTAACTCCCCTATAAAAAGACACACACTTGCAGGGTGGATCAGAAAAATGGACCCTTCCTACTGCTGTCTTCAGGAAACGCACTTTACTTCTAAAGACAGCAACCTTCTTAGAGTAAACGGGTGGAAAACAGTTTATCAGGCATGTGGAAGAAAAAGAAAGCAGGTGTGGCTATACTAATCTCTGACAAAATAGACTTTACACCAAAATCAAATAAAAAGTATAATGATGGTCACTTCTTACTTATCAAAGGAAGGATCCACCAGGAAGATGTCACCATCATCAACATAAATGCACCAAATTTGGGTGCAACACAGTTCATAAAGGAATTCTTACTCATAAATAAAGCAGATATAGACTCTAATTCCATCATAGTAGGAGACTTTAATACACCTTTATCCACCTAAGATCATTAGAACAGATGGAAAAAGCTAACCCGAGGAGCTCAAGACAAAAGGAAATAATTAAAACCAGAGCTGACATTAATGAATTGGAAATAAAGACAACAATTTAAAAAATTGATAAATCAAAGAGTTGGTTCTTTGAAAAAGTTAATAAGATCGACAAACCTCTGGCCAACCTAATCAAACAAAGAAATGAGAAAGCCCAAATCAACAAAATCAGAAAGGACAATGGTGAGATTACAACAGATCTCAAAGACATTGGGAGAAAAATCAGGTCATACTTCCAAAACCTCTACTCCACAATATTAGAGAATCTGGAAGAAATGGACAGGTGTTTGGACATCTACCAACTCCCAAAGCTTAACCCAGAGCAGATAAAAGCACTAAATATATCTATCACACCCACAGAGATTGAAGATGTAATCAAAAAACCTTCCCAAAAGGAAAAGCCCAGAACCAGATGGTTTCTCAGCTGAAATCTACCAAGCCTTCATCACAGAGCTGAAACCACTATTTCTGAAGCTTGTTAGAAGCATAGAAAAGGAGGGAAGGCTACCAAACACCTTCTATGAAGCTTCCATTGCCCTAATCCCCAAACCAGGCAAGGATGCAACTAGGAAAGAGAACTATAGACCCATATCTCTGATGAACTTAGATGTAAAAATCCTGAGCAAAGTCCTAGCAAACTGGATACAACGCTACATCAAAAATATTATCCACCCGGACCTAGTTGGCTTTATCCCAGAGATGCAGGGATGGTTCAACATACACAAGTCGATAAATGAGATACACCACATTAATCGGCTCAAACACAAAAACCACATGCTTATCTCAATAGATGCGGAGAAGGCTTTTGACAAAATTCAACACCTCTTCATGTTCAAAGTTCTCAAAAGAATAGGCATAGATGGCCTATAACTCAATTTAATAAAGTCAATTTACAAATCTCCAAAAACACAGATCACTCTGAATGGGGAACAACTCAAGGAGTTCCCACTCAATTCAGAAACAAGACAAGGCTGTCCACTCTCATCACTGCTCTTTAACATAGTGCTTGAAGTTCTAGCCCAAGTAATAATACAAGAGAAGGCCATAAAAGGAATACAAATTAGAAAGGAAGAAAATAAACTATCCCTCTTTGCAGATGACATGATCCTTTATATATCAGACCCAAAGAATAGTATCAGTAACCTCTTGCCTTCAGCAATGTGGCAGGATACAAAATTAACACACAAAAATCAGTAGCCTTTCTATATGCAGAAGGCAAGCAGACAGAAAAAGACATCAGAGAGACTGTCCCATTTTCTATAGTCTCTAAGAAAATCAAATACCTTGGAATATCACTAACCAACGTTTTTAAGGACTTATATAAGGAAAATATTGAAACACTTGAGAAGGAAATAGAGGAGGATGTGAG
>PVHP010029594.1:0-22309 GCA_004024765.1 Zapus hudsonius
GGAGGGAGGGAGAGAGAGGGAGGGAGGGAGGAAGGAGGGAGGGAAAGGGGTTTGAAAATCAGCACCCAACAGCTGGGACTGCCCTTCGCCGCCATCTGGTGGTCATCAGTGTCCACTACAGGTATGGGGGTCACCTAATTGTGCCACCCAAAGAGCAGAGCTCATGGGCAACCTGGGACACCTGTGACTCACTGAAGCAGGACATCAGGGAGAGGCCTGCCCAGCCTGGGCTCCCAGGGGCCACATAACTAATGAGCATGGGGTCCTAACTTGGAAGCTCGGAGTGTGTATGATGGAGCTCTCGGTCAGAGTCAAGCTCTTTCTGAGGATGGGTGAAACCCTTGGGGAGCAGTAGACACCAGGACATCCTCCTGCTCTGCGGAGGCCATGGGGTGCTATGCTGGCCATTAGGGGGCCTGCTCTGAGGACACCTGGCTCCTGTCACACAGGCTAAGTGAGCCACCTCCCTCAGAGGGGGTGACATCTTGGTGGTGAAGCCAAGGGAGGGGTATGCTTCAAGTCTCAGCAGGTGGAATGTTTCAAGGATCCCCAGCCACTGCTTTTTGGGACCCTGGGGGGACAGACAGGGGGCTGCTATAGTCATGCTTCTGCAGCAGAGAGCCCTGCCTCAAGTGGAAGGTAAAGGGGCACCCTGCTGCTCTGGACACTTATGGATGTGGAGTCCCAGAAGGAGACAAAAAAGACAATAGAGCAGAGCTTTTAAAGCAATAGTGGCTGATATGAAAATATATTTACAGCTCCAAGAATCCCAGCAACCTAAGGTGGAGTAAATGCAAAGAAGCCATACCCAAACACATTATAATCAGACTAAAATGAAAAGAAAAATCTTCCAAGCAGCCAGAGGTAAATGGCAACGACACAGAGGAGACTAATGATCAAGTCTGGCTGACTTACAGGGAGACGAATAACTTCTTCAAAGTGATAACAGAAGAAATCTTTTAACCCAGAATTCTATGTCCAGCACATTTCCTTTGTAAAATGAATATACCTTTGAATAAGTGAGAACAGGGTGCAAGAACGCAAATACAATTAACGTAGAGAAAAGGGGGTTTCGGGCTGAAGGCACTGAGAGCAGACAGAAACCAAAGCCATCTGAGAGGCTAAGTATGCAATTAAATGTAAAAAACTAGATTTCTTTATCTGCTCAATTAAAAATAAGACTGCTTAACATAAAACTTGATAACACTGCTTTTGGAATTTAAGTAGATAAATGTATGAAATGAAATGATCGTACAAGAGAAGGGGAGGTCGATGGAGCTGCACTGCTTCAGGTTCTTAGTTTGAGGTAAAATGGGTCAATATTTGCTCTAAGCAGAATGTGAATGCTTCTCAGATTAGGCACTAACATCATTATGCCAGTAGAGAGTCACCAGGGGAGCCGAAATATATCCAACTCACTTTTTAAACTAATTTTTTAAAGGCAAGAAAGGAGCAGAAAAGCAAAAGAGAACAAAGGAAGTGAATGTTAGGAAAAAGATGGGCATAAATCCAACCACATCAGTAATGACATTAAATATAAATGGACTAATTCTTCTGTTAAAAGGCTGGGACTGGGCTGAGGCAATGGCTCAGCAGTTAAAGGCACTTGCTTGCAAAGTCTGATGGCCCAGGTTCAATTCCCCGTTACCCATGTAAAGCCAGATGCACAGAGTGGTGCATGCATCTAGAGTTTGTTTTCCGTTGCAGGAGGTCCTGGTGCACCTGTTCATATTCTCTCTCTCTCTCTCTCTCTCTCTCTCTCCCTCCCTCCCTCCCTCCTTCCCTCCCTTTCTCTCTCTTTGTTCTCATAAATAAATAAATAATAAATAAATAAAATTTTAAATAAGAGGCTGTGATTACCCAGTCCTGAGAGTACAGGCTTTTAATCCCACCACTTGGGAAGCTGAGGGAGAAGGATTGCCAGGAGTGCAAAGCCAGCCTGGGGCTACAGTTCCAGGTTGGCCTGGGCTACAGTAAGGTTAACACTAGAGTGAGGTTAACAGGCTAGACATTAAAATAATAGTGTTAGGCTGGGGTCTTGTGCAGTGGTAGGACACTTGCCTACCATGTATGAGGACCTTGGTTCAAACCCCATCACTGCCACAATAAATACAAAAATCAAGAAAAATTAAAAAGCAAATTTTACTCTATACTATTTATAGGAGGTCATATTTTAATTACAAACTGACATATATAAAATAATACTAAATATAAAATCAAAAAATGAAAAAAGACAAAACATCTACAGCAAACAAAAACTATAGTAAGTTAATATGAATTATCCTATTACTATCAGACAAAAGAGGTTTAAGGCAGAATATTACTGGAGATGAACAGTCAATTTATCAGTAAGACCTCACTGTCACAAATGTGGAAATACCTAATAAAGGACTATGGTAGTTTGAACTTATGTCCCCCATAGACTCAGGTGTTTCATTCAAGCTTATAACTTGGTCTCCAGCTGCCTGGCTGGAGAAGGTGTCAGTGGGGGGAGGTCCTGAGGTTCAGCCCAAAGGTGTGAAGAGAGGTTCGAGCTCTGGGGGTCCTGCTTGCTGCCCGTTTGTGCCTGCTGCTTCTTTCCCTGCCTCTTTGGTTGTTTGTCTTCTTGGATGTGTGGAAGCAGCATCGTCCACCACGGATGGAGCTTCCCCTGAAGTAAACCCCTTCCTCCCATAAACTGTCTGCCTTGGGTGTTCATCCCAGCAATGTGAAACCGTCTACAAGAACTTAAAAAATATATAAAGCAATGCTAACCAAGAATTAAGAAAAATATACAAATTTGCGATCATGGTTGGGTATTTTAACATGCCTTTCTTACTAGTCGACAGAGCAAGAAGACAGAAAAAAAGGAAGAAGGTTTAGGATCTCAATCATGCTGTCTGTACGTGGATCAATGACACTCACAGAACATAGCCTGTGGCTCATCTCTTGCTCGCATTGCACCCTTGCCCAAACAGTTAATTGCTAGGCTAAAACCAAACTTTAATAAGTTTCAAAACACGGAGTCATATGTCATAGTCTCTGAAGGAACTGAAGTAAAAATTGCTGCCAGGACCATATCTAGGAAAGTCCCCTACCTGCCAGATATTTGTCAGGTGGGCTACACTTCTGAGTAGCCTATGGGTCAAAAAATTGCCTGTATTTTAAATTGATAATAAGCTGTATTAGTCACTTTCACGTTACTGGGACAAACTATGAAACCAGATGCAGCTTAAGGAGGGCAAGGGTTTAATTCAGTTTACAGGTCCAAAGAGTAGAACTCTCCATCATGGCAGGAATAAGAAGTGGTGTACATCATCACATCGGCAGCGAGGAAGCAGGGAGTGATGAATGCTGCTCCTCAGAGGGCTTGCTCCTTTTTGTCCTGCCCAGATCTCAGCTCATGGGATGGTGTTGCCCACAGTTAAGGTTAACCTAATCAAGATAATCCCTCACAGACATGCATGAAAGCTAACCGAATCCCTCACAGGTTATTCTCGGTCCTGCCAATTTGGCAATCAATATAAACCATCACATAAACAAACCTTCAATAAATCCATTTAATGTTGTGGTTTTCTTGAATGGTTTTAAAGAATAACCGTTCGGGGCTGGAGGAATTGCTCAGTGGTTAAGGCACTTGTCTGTAAAACTTAACGACCTGAGTTCGATTCCCCAGTACTCACTTAAAGTCAGACGTGTAAGGGGGCGCATGCATTTGGAGTTCATTTGCAGTGGCTAGAGGCTCTGGTGTGCCCTCCCTCTCGTTCTCTCTACCTCTTTCTCTCATAAAGAAATAAAATATTTTAAAATGAATAAAAGTCCAAAACCAATTGTTTTAGTTATACTCCAGAGAAAGGTAACCACTGGACAGGTGGATGGAAAGGTAGATGACAGACAGCCAAAGATGATTCATGGTAATAGCTGTGAGGTCAAAGGTGATAGCAGATGATGATACGTATCGTTAGGTGCGTAGTTAAGGCACATGGATGTTAAATCAAGAAGATAGATGGATAGATGACGGACAAATGACAGAGGATATTAATGACTGATCGGTATAGTTATGTGGATAGACAGTATAAATAATAAGTGATAGATGATAGATATTGATGATTATAGAGGACGGGAAAGCCAGGAGAGTAGGAGATCATCAAGGAAGTAATTTATTTTCTTGATAAAGTCTAAAGGCCTGAGAACAGCAGATGCCTGGGGGCTGAGGAAATGGGTTTCTAGAACAAAGAAATGACTCTTCCTCCCTTTTATTCTGCTCAGGCTCAGTGGATTGGACATGCCTGATGCTCACCCCATTGGTAAGGGCGTCGCCTTCACTTAGTGCATCCATTGGCCTTTTGATCTCTTCCCAAAGCACGTCAGGAATTGTGTTTGTTCTAGCGACCTGGGCAGCCCTTAGCCCAGCCAGTGGAGTAATTAACTATCACACCAGTAACACAATCTCTTCAGTCAGTGTTATAACTTACTGAGAGTATATTTAATTAAAAATAAATAGAATCTATGCATTCTATGAGAATAAGAATAGAAATCATTTAGCCGGGTGCAGTGGTGCACGCCTTTAATCCCAGTACTCGGAGGCAGAGGTAGGAGGATCACCACGAGTTCAAGGCCACCCTGAGACTACATAGTGAATTCCAGGTCAGCCTGGGCTAGAGCGAGACCCTACCTCGAAAAACAAACAAAAAAGTAGAATAGAAATCATTTATATAGAAAATTAAAGGACAGATTGAACGAAAAATTTAATTCTTGCCAGGTGTGGTGGCACATGCCTTTAATCCCAGCACTTGGAGGCAGAGGTAGGAGGATCACTGTCATGGTTTGATCCAGGTGTCCCCCACAAATGAATGTGTTCTGATAGATCGATCCTCAGCTGATGGCAGTTTGGGTTTTACAACCTCGATGGAGCTGTGTTGTTGGGGGCGGGCTTATGGGGTTATAAGCCAGCTCCCCCTTGCCAGTGTTTGGCACACCTTCCTGCCGCTATTTCCAGTGCTGTGGCAGAGGTGATGTCCAGCCCTCTGCTCATGCCATCGTTTTCCCTGCCAGGATGGAGTCTCCCCTTGAGTCCGTAAGCCAAATAAACCCATTCCTCCACAAGCCGCTTTTGTTTGGGTTCTTTCTGGGCAGCAACTAGAAAGCTGACTGCAACAATCACTATGAGTTTAAGGCCATCCTGAGACTACATAGTGAATTCCAGGTCAGCCTGGGCTAGAGAAAGACCCTACCTCAAAAAAATTTAATTAATTAGTAAAAAAAAATGGGCCTCTGAGCTCAACAGGGAATTCTCTGAGGAAGAAATACAAATGGCCAACTCTCACTTAAGAAAATGTTCAACATCATTAATCATCAGGGAAATGCAAATCAAAACAACAATGAGATTCTACTTCACTCCAGTCAGAATGGCAATCATGAAAAAAATCTACCAACAATAGATGCTGGCGAGGATGTGGGGAAAAAGGAAGCCTCCTCCACTGCTGGTGGGAATGCAAACTGGTACAACCACTATGGAAAGCAGTGTGGAGGCTCCTGAACAGGATGGATATAGAACTACCAGTTGACCCAGCTATCCTCCTACTGGGTATCTATCCTCAAGACTCCTCCTTTCAGCACAGAGACATCTGCACAACCATGTTTATAGAGGCTCAATTCATAATAGATAGGAACTGAAACCAATCTAAATGCCCATTGCTAGACGAATGGATATCAAAAATGTGATACATACACCCCAGGGAATTCTATTCAGCAGTGAGGAAAAAATGATATAACGAAATTCAAAGAAAAATGGATGGACTTGGAACAGATCATACTTAGTGAACTCACACAAGAACAGAGAGACAAGCACTGCATATTCTCCCTGATCTGTGGCCCCCAATCAGGTTAAACGGAACTGTAAGTACATATGACTAGTGATTCAGGTGAAAGGCAAAGGGGACAGAAGGAAATGGGGGCAGGTGAGGAAGCAACA
The DNA here is from genome assembly GCA_004024765.1 of Zapus hudsonius. Classification (NCBI taxonomy): domain Eukaryota; kingdom Metazoa; phylum Chordata; class Mammalia; order Rodentia; family Dipodidae; genus Zapus; species Zapus hudsonius. Next base: position 5,954 of record PVHP010029594.1, read on the forward strand.
GAGGGGGGAGATGTACACAAACCTAAACTAACAATAATCTGACTCCATAGAATCCTATCTTCTGTACAACAAGTTCTGGAGGTAGATAGGACCCCAAAGGTGGGGGGAGGTGGAAGCCTACCTATGGTACAAAGGACGCTGACCTCTGCCTCCCTGACCCAGTAAGTAGTTTCCTCCCACAATGAGCTGTTGATCAGAGTGACCCACATGGTTCCTAAAGTAAGACAAACTTTGTCACAGCCCTTGAATACCCACCTCAGGCAAAAGATAAGACCCTGCTGCTGAAGATTCCACAGACTGACGTCACACAACACTGAGAGACCCTGCTGAATCCAGAAACAAAATCGGTTCCCAGATGGGCAGCCTGGGTAAGGCCGGAAGGTGTTGCACGAGCTGCCAGGGGAACCAGACTCACGATATCCTGAGAGAGCAGGAGGCATCTTCAAGTGACACAACCGATGGCCTGAGAGTGCAGAACACACTGCTCTATGGCGCAGACAAGCAAGGCAAGAAGTGCCCATCTGTGCAATAGTGGTGCCCGACCTAGGTGGGTGATCAACAGCTGGCTAATTGGCTTTGAGATCCGCTCAGAGGCAGGGAATCCCTGACTGGTAAATGGGACCCAGGGAAACCCTGAAGGGGGACCAAGAACCCCATCTCCGTGGGAAAGTCCTCACTAACCGGAGGTCCTCAGAAAGGCTACACCTGCCAAAGGCTCACCAACCTAGTGATACCTGTCTCAATTGACCAATAATGATCTCACTCTCCACTGGAGACTCTATTTGTATTTTTCAGAAAGCAACGTGAACCGGGGACAACCGAACTCCACCAAAGGGGCATGACTTGATGGGGGACACCCAAGCAGGAGACCATTCACCTCAAACTCACCATTTAGAGCCCTGACGTAACCTCTAAGGAATGAGATGACGAGCAAAAGAGCTATTCCCACAGCAGGCAGATAACCTGGGGAAGAACAATGGAGACAGGCACCAAGGGTACCCAAAGTTGTCCAAAATACAAATCTACAGACTCTTAAAAACCCAATAACTATGCAAAATGTAAACTCACCCACTAGGACTCAGGGAAATTTGCGGAAGAGGGTGAGGAAAGAATGTGAGAGTCATGGGGGAGAATAACTAATGCATAGGAGGGAATGTCATCATGGATTCAATGGCTTTATCTAAGAATCTACGATACTGAGCATATTGTTGTGTTAATCTATGTAATTTTAAGTCAATAAAAACATTAAAAAATAAATACAATTAATTCATTAATAAAAATTAAAAAATAATAATTTAAAATGTTCAATTCTTGAAAAAGGTTAGTGCAATCAAGGGAAATAAAAATATGATAAATAATTTTATGCCGATACATAGAATAAAATTGGAACATTCTTCCAAAAAATACTACTTAATCAAAACTGTCATATGAATGAAACGGAATGCCAGCTCAAATCAAAGGCCTTCTAGAGAGCTCAGGTCGAGCTGACCTGAACTCTGCAAAAACTTCAAAGTCCTTTAATATAAAGAAGGACTAAAAAAGGTCCAAGATTGAAAATCAGGGACATGAAGATAAAATGGGTCATTGGTCCTGGGTGAGGTCCAGGATACAGGGAAAGGCAATCTATGAAGGACAACTTCTGCCCTTCGAGCGTGGGCCCTGCACTCGGTACTGTGTTATAGTAACTTCCCTGATTTTAAAACTAGACTGAGGTTATGAACAAAGGTCCTTATTGGGAAACACATTGAAGAAGCACTTGGCAATAAATTTGCATATTGTCATATTGTCTCCGGCTGTCAGCTTGCGGTCAAAGTGATTTGGGGAAATGTACACACGTGCACACACGTGGGTGCACACGCATTTTACCAAAATCTCAAAATGAAGACTAGATCAAGACCTCAGCAACTAAGAAGACTGTGACTCTGTGATCTCATGACGCCCAGGGCTGTGCCTTGTGCTGTGTCTTGTAGACTACGTATCCAAGTCCCAAGTCCTGCTCCTGGGACTGTGACCTTGTGGGAGAATTGGGAAGTAGGAGCTAAGGCCCTCCAGGCAGGACTGAGGCCCAGGGCACCTCCCTCGCCTTTGCCATTGGGACCTGAACCCGCCCCCAGCAGGATTTTAAATTCTAACCCAGCCAGAAGCTGATCTGTTCCTGCTTGGCTCTGGACTAAAGAACACGGTGGGCCTGGTGAGTTCCCTTCTATCTAGTTTCTTCTTCTCTTTATTGGTGATTTTTGTCAGACCACGTGGCAAGGGTTGCCTCTCTGTTCCTCCACTCCCTTACCTTTCCCCCCACTTGGAGAAGTTCGAATAAAGCACGTGGTGTTTGTTAATAGCCCCTCTATCTGTGTTGGCAATTCCTTGGCAAGCATTCAATACGACCTCGGGCAGAGTGGTTTGGATCCCCACCACCCCCGTCTCAACGTATTTGGAACGGGCTCCTTGCTGACATCTTTGAGGGTCTCCAGGTAAGACTATCGGCATTCAGGGTTGGCCTTAGGAGCCGTGAAAAGGAGGTGTGAGACCCAGAGAGACAGAGCGAAGACAGAGGTGGAGATCTGGGGTAACGGAGTGTCTGGCATGGTGGGATGGGCTCTGACCCTAGGTTTCTCTGAAGGTGTATGTACCCCTGCTGATCCTTGATTTCAGGCTCTTGGTGCCCAGACCTGCACACATAAATATCTCTTGCTTTTAGCCCCACCCCTTCCCCTCTTTGCCACTTGCTGCTATGGACACAGGACACCAGGGCCACACTGGTCACCTCGTCCTTTACACTGGGTTCAGTGTGCCCTGGCTTCTGATAGGTTCTGGGGACATGGGCGCAGTGAGCTCTGGGGTGGGCAGTCCTTGTGTGAGAGTTTAGGAGAGAGACCCCACACAACGTTTCCAAGCTCTTCACTAACCCCTCCCCCGTTGGAGCTTTGTCTTGCCTCCAGGATCAAAATGAGTATTCTTGCTTCTTAAACATGTATGTACTTCTTTCTGGTGCTTTTTTGTTTTCGATTCCACACCCAAGGACCCTAACAGCAGCCAGTGTTATTTCTTCAGAGGGGGGATTGTGACAGTCCACGCAGCTCATAGACCCCCTTCCCTTGAGTGGGAGGCGTCTCTAGCCAGAGCCCAAGCCTAGAGGCAAAGGCTGATTGGTCAGGCATAGACCCATCAGCTGTCTCTCTGACTTGCCTAGTGGAAGTTTTAAAACCCTTCCCTAGAACCAAGGCCAGTCTTCTTTTTCCACATGGCATCCTAGAAGGAGGACTTCATTTTCCAGCAGCCCAAGGGGCGAGGGGGACTCAAGATCTTTCCACGTGAACTTTTGCTCTTGATGGGAGCTCTCTATTATCTTTCTTTTCCTGCCTATTTAATTGAACAGCATAAATTTTGCCACATATTCTCCCCACACTGGTGGCTGGAGAACTCTGTAACTCCCCACATTCCCTTAATAAAGTCTCCCACTATGCCTTAATATCTTGTTGTCTATGATTTTACTTCTTTAACTTTGTAGACAAGAATTCAGGTACTCCTTAAGTTTTGAGGTGTATTGGAATTTTTGCTGGGCATTATCTAAATTCTAACCCCCAGCTCAGTCCTTCCCCACCTGCCTACCAGAGGCATTTGGTGCTCTGTCTCTCCAGCATCCGCCAAGTCTATCACCTATGCCTTTCTGATGCCTTGTAGAACAGCAGGAAGGAAAGAGCAGCTAGAAGCCCCTGGGGTGGCTGGGAAGTGGAGAGAGAACCCCAGGTGCAAATCAACTGCAGAATCAACCCAGGGAGTTATTTGCACAAAATTTACATCCATAAAATGAATAACTGAAAGCGCTTACTTTTTTTTCATTTTCAATCAGCCTGCATTTGTAAACATCTTTATTCAGTTTTCACTTTGGACAGGGAGATCATTTAAATTTTAATTTCAATGGCTCCAGACACCAGGGCGCTTCTTTTTGCCCATTGTTTTCTTGGAAAGGATGGGCGGCTCCTTGCCAAAAGAAAAATACGCTTAATAAATAATGAATATAGAACAAATTACTAATGCTTAAATTTTCATACTCCTATGAATATTTCAACAAATAATAGAAGGTTCTCTTAGATCATGATAATAAGGCCACCAGGGAGCCACCTTCCTCCCATGACCCTCTTGATGTCATTGTTTAAAATTAACACAGGAGCTGGTTCCATTTTCCAGTTCATTGGCGAGATTCCTCTTCACAGCACCCCCCTGGTACCTGCCCTGGCACTTGCAGAGGAGCCCTGCCAGCTCCTCAGAAGGCCTTCCCAAGTGGGTGTGGTGGCACACGCCTTTAATCCCAGCACTCGGGAGGCAGAGGTAGGAGGATCACTGTGAGTTCAAGGCCACCCTGAGACTACACAGTGAATTCCAGGTCAGCCTGGACTAGAGCAAGACCCTACCTCGAAAAACAAAACAGAAGAAGAAGAAAGAAGAAAGAAGAAAGAAGAAAGAAGAAGAAGAAGAAGAAGAAGAAGAAGAAGAAGAAGAAGAAGAAGAAGAAGAAGAAGAAGAAGAAGAAGAAGAAGAAGGCCTTCCCAGCACACTCTGTTCTCGCCTGGCTTGGAGGTGACACACGTGTGACAGAGGTGTTTCAAGTTGGGCTGACTGAGCAGGTGGGCACAGAGAGCACCTGCTTGGGCTTCTGCATGTGCAGAAGTGGCCACTTCCCACTCGCACACTGACACACGCACCACACACACAGACTGTCACGCTCTTAAGCTTGTGCACATGTTCACACACTCATATACAAAAACTCATCCATGCGCTGGGGAGATAGCTCAGTTGGTAAAATGTTTGCCTTTGAAGCACAAGGACCCGAGTTCAACCCCCAGAACCAACTTTAAGAAACTTGGCACAGTAGTCCGGGCTTGCAAACAGGCTGGATAGTCAGGCAGGGACTCTCTCCACGAAGGAAGAGGTCAACCACGTGACAGGCTGGGATAGCCATGTACCGGGCCAGGCTCCATCCTCCAGACCTCTGGACATTCGCCCATGCCCCCTTTTTCTCGCTTGGCATCCCTGTTGCGGAAAAGGCTTTATCACTCTCCCCTCAGGTCACACATGAGAGTTGGGCCTGCAGAGAGATGCCATGCTGGCCACTGTGCCCAGTCCTTCCTGGGCTTGGGTCAGGACACCTGGAGCATAGCCTTGACCTGACCGCGTAAATGTCCGCGAGAAAGCTCCTGCTTGGCTGGTTGTTCATGGTGACATTAGAAACTCCTGGTCTCACCTTCCTCTTCCTGACAGGACAGAAACTGTAATGGCAGAGCTGGGGTTCCCAGAAAGTTGGGGTTTCCAGCCAATTCCAATGCACCTTAAAACTTAAAGGTACCCGGATTCTTGTTCTATAAAATTAAAGAATTAAGATTATAGCCCACCAGAGGATAAAGTATAGTGGGCATGTAGTGGGGTGAGCTGAGGACTAGAATTTAGATAACGCCCAGCAAAAATTCTAATGCACCCCAAAATTTAAGGAGTACCCAAGTTTTTGTTTACAAAATTAGAGAATTAAAATCATAGACAACCAGATATTAAGGTATAGTGGGAGACTTTATTTAAGGGAACATGGAGAGCTACAGAGTTCTCCAGCCACTAGTGTGGGGAGAGCACATGGGAGAGGTTTTAATAAAATCTGTGCTGCCCAGCCAAACAAGCAGAAGAAAAGATAGGAGAGGGGTTCCCAGCATGAGAAGGACGGTTCATGTGGGAAAGAATCCTGAGCCTTACCTGGAAAATGAAAGCCCTCCTTCTAGGACGCCATGTGGAAGAAGAGACTGGCCTTTGTTCTGGGGAAGCTTTTAAAACTTCCACTAGGTAAGTAAGAGAGACAGCTGATTGGTCCATACCTGACCAATCCGCTTTTGCATGTCGGTTTGGGCTCTGGCTAGAGACACCTCCCACTCAAGGGGAGGGGTCCATGGAGCCTGCCTGAATATGAGAGCCATGGTGGGGGAGAATATCCAGAGGCACGCCCCTCCCAGTAACAACATACCAGGGCCGGCAGTACCATGGTCCGCTGCCCCTAGGACTGATCCAGACTGCCCATGGAGGCATCTGATTGGGGATGGGGAAGAGGGGCATCGGGGAACTGGGGATAACAACTCATTGTTCGCCCATTAAATAATGTAACTCATTATGGACAATAAAAAAAAGATTTCAAGAGAAAAAAAATGAGAAGTTACAGAGATCTCCAGCCACTAGTGAGGAGAGAGCATGTGGGGGAGGCTTTAGCCACACCTATAAAACCTGCGCTGACCAATCCATCAAGGGAAAGAGGGCAGATATAAGAGGACTCCCATCTGAGGAAAAAGGGTTCAGGTGGGAAAGAACCCCGAGCCCCCTCACCGCAGCCTGCTCTGGCCTTGGAGATTCAGATGTCTCTCTGCTGGGCAGTCATGAGGGAAAAAGAGAGCAGACTTCCTGTCCCAGGTGACTAACCCCTTGGGCAGGTAAGCCAGCGAGACAGCTGGTTGGTCTGTCTTTGATCAATCAGCTTCAGGATGAGGTTCGAACTCTAGTTAGACACCTCCCACTCAAAGGGAGCGGTCAGGGCTGGAGAGATGGCTCAGCGGTTAAGGCACTTGCCTCCAGTGCCTAAGGCCCTGGGTTCAATTCCCCAGGTCCCACATAAGCCAGACCCACAAGGTAGTGGCCCTGGTGCTCTCTCTCTCTCTCTGCTTGAAAATGAATAAATAAAATATTTTTTAAAAAGGGAGGGGTCAGGCATGAGATATGTGGAACCTGTCTGAAATTATAAGTTTAAGGATACTTCTGGTTACCTTTGGAGGTCCCAGTTACACTAAGTTATCACAAAATGACTCTCTAAGCCAAGGCGAAGTCTGCGCCCTCAGGAAGGTGGGCTCATAAAACTCCGCCTCAGAACTTGACCGACTGGAGCGTTGCCCAAGATGGCAGGCACCTCAGAGAGCACCGCTGGGAAAGGTGCCTGTGTTCTCAGTCCAGTGAGTCTTCCAGAATCAGGCCTGTGGAGAACTTCATCCATCTGGACAGCAAGAACAGACCACAGGAGCACTCGGAGGGTGTTAGCTAAGGGGCCAGGTCACATCCACAAGTGTCACCTACATCTGGTAGCCACAGGAGATTTGAGAGGAGGGAGTGCAAGGCCCCTCAGAACACACACACACACACACACACACACACACACACACACACGCGCGCGCGCGCGCGCGTGCGCCTGGCAAAACCCCCAAGGAGCCCCTACGGGTTCTTCAGGGTTCAGGAGCATGAGGTCCAGATCCTGGTCACTTTCCAATGACGCTGCCAGGGGCCGGTGGCAGCTGAGAATTCCTGACCTGTATTCGGCCCCTGCCTTGGAGGCCAGCCGCTCAGCACAGGCCTCACAGGCCTGCTACCAGATGGTGAGGTTTCAGCTCGTGGCCCAGTTTAGCCTCCTTCAACTTGGGTGGTGGAATTGTGGGATTTTTCTCTCAAATCAGTGCTTCTCGCCACAGCTGACTGATCCTGCATTAACCGGTTGCCTGCTGGGCCTTGGTGCTCAGAGAACAGGAGGTGCCCTCAGTCCCAGGCTGCAGGCGAGGATGGGCACCTAAGAATAGCAGGCAGCCCACGCCTCCATAGACGGCCTGTAGAGGTGGACGGAAGTTGGCTAAGGCTCTTTCATTCCTGGAGGATGGTGACCATGGACACCCTGTTCATTCACGCCCAGAGCACTGAGGTGAGTCACAGGGGCCCAAGAGACGAAGCGAGGGCTCTAGGACCTCAGCGTCCTAAAGTCCTTTCCTGACAGCCATCACATGACAGGCCTCGTCTCCCACCAGTCCTAACGCTGCACCTGCCTCACAGGTCCCTAACCCAAAATGGTTAAGTTTGATGGACAAAACACGGCAGATTGAGTGACGCCTTTGGGCGCGTCTGCGAGGGCATTTCCAGCCGAGGGCTGGATGTGAGTGGCTCCGTCCCAGAGTTGATGGCCTGGACTGAATGAGGACCGAAAACGCAGAAAGCCAGCAGAGCACCCGCGTTGGCTCTGCTTCCGGCTCCCTCACCACCAGGCCTTTGCCACCTGATGACTGTGAGCATATATACAAGCCCCTGGGCTCCAGACCCTGACTCCAGTGGACGAAGAAAGTCGGTCGAGAGAGGGGCCTGAGGTCTCGCCCCAGGAGTGGTGAGGAGAGGGACAGTCTCCCCACGCAGTGCCTTCCGTCCTAAGGCCACGAAGTGGGATTCCACGGGGTCCTGCGTGCTGCACACAGCTGGCTCCTGCCTGCGGGGCGGATGGTGGAGGCTGGCCTCCTGGGGTCTAGATGGTATCCAGGCTCAGACGGAGGAGATGGGCCTCATGAATAAGAGCAGTGATGCCTAGAGGTGCCCAGACTAGATGAAAGAGGCGAGGAACGGAGCCCTTGTGGAATAACCTACATGTTTTCAGAGCCAGAGTTCTAGTAGATGTCTGTCGGCCGCTTCCAAGGCTGGGTATCTCGGCCCGCAAGAGCCGCCCTCAATACCTCAATGCCCAGCAGTCTGTGACTCACGCCAGACACGATCAGAGCATCAATCAACAAAGGAAGGCCTCCCTCTGGACACTGGTGCCTCCCCATTATTGAGCGAAAGGAGGTGTGGACTTCTTTGGAGACGGGCACCCTTCAGAAAGTGCGTCCGAGGCTTGGAAAGGGTGTCGCATCTGGAGCGTTGCCCCCGAGCACGGCCTGCCTGCCTCTCAGCAGATGCAACTTCACTGGCTTGTGGTTGGGACCCGAAAGCCGCTTGTCTAACCCTGTGAGGCAGGACACCCTGTGGAAAGGTGACACAGAGCCACACCTGTGCTGCTCCAGACCCTTCACCAGCCCTTTCCTGGAAAGTTCCAGGGCCTCGGGCCCCAGGAGCTGCTCCGCTGGGCTGCTGGTTTTCTCGCTGGGGATCGAAGGAGCTCTGCAGGCGCATACGGCTGCGAAGACGATCAGAGGCGTGAGCAAGCCCTTGCCTTGCTCTCCAGAAGCCCTGGGAGCCATTGATGGCGCATCTGCTTGTCAGGAATAAGCGAAAGCGAGAGCCACCATGCCACCCCAGAGCTGCAGAGCACAGCCAAGCCAGGCAGACGGGACACAGCAAGGGTTCACAAATAACAATGACCTGAAAACAGAAAATTGTGAGATCAGGAGATAAAGCCAAAAGATGTTTAAAACACAATAGAGAGCCCATAGACAGCCTCAAGAAGAAGAAAAAACATACAACGTACATACATGCACACGCACCTGTGTATTCACATATATATATATATATACACACATTTCCTATAGGAAATATATTCTGTATATTCTCTGTATTCTATGCAGAGGAAATGAAAAACCATAACAGACTACCCTATTCAACTCTGTACAATATGGATTAAATGAGTGCCTTTTTAGGGAAATATAACCAAGTTGACCCAGGAGGAGTAAATAGAAGAAACAGATGAAACAGATAGTTGCCAAAGAGCTATCTCTCTGTCAGAGAGAGAGAGAGAGAGAGAGAGAGAGAGAGAGAGAGAGAGAGAGAGAGAGAGAGAGAGAGAGAGAGAGAGAAGAGAGCAGGGAGGTAAACTTTTCCTCTATTCTCTTATGTTTGTTGTAGTCAGCCACATGCCACTGGGATAAATCTTCAAACCAGGCACAGTTTGGGGGAGGAAAATGTTTATTGAAACTACAGATTGAGGGGAAGTTCCGTAGCAGCGAAAGAGGCTGGCCCTCCTTCACAGGTCCGAGCAGAGAGAAAAACCCATCACCTATCCCACACACACAAAATGGCAAACAGGCAGGAGGCCAAGGAGAGAATTTCTTCTCCTTCATATAGCCTTAGGGTGGGGGTCTTACAACCCTTCCCCAGACTTAATGGCTTCCTGAGTCTCTGGAATTTCCTTCCTGCACTGCTCTCCCAGGAAAGGATGTCTATTTTTCACTTTCCTGAACTTCCTTACATCCTGCCTCCTACCGAGAGGCTGCCTTCCTGTAAACATCCTCAGAGACCCACCCAAGATAATGAAAAAGATCCAAGTTGACAACAAAACCTAACCATCACAGGTTCTTTCTTGGGAGCCTAAAAATCGAATTTACAAGAGAGATTAGCAAAATAAAAGAAAATCTGTTCTGTGCATACTCAAGAGCTCAAAGAATTTGGACCTTTATGCCATTTTACTAAGGGGAGGGGCGACAATTTCAAGGACAATACATGGTAGGAAGGGACAAGAAATGTGTTCAGGAAACTAACGGTAGGTGGCACTTTGCAAATGGACCATTTAGAAGGTTCTGCTTTCCTCCAGTCCGAGCAGAGATGGCCTCCTTATGAACTCTTGACTCAAATGCTGTCAGCTCACAACAGCCTCTGCCACAGCGCCATGTTCTTGGCCCTGGACACAGGGCGCAGGCAGGCACGGCCACACGAACACTTGACTCACACAGTGACATGCGCAGATGCCTAGATGCACACACCCAAACACATATGTGCACACACACCCCTGCTCCATGTGAGAAGGGAAAAGAGCCCAGCTTCTGGGGTCCCAGCAGCATTCTAGAGATACAGTCATAGTCTCTAAACCAAATAGGTGATCACAGAAAAAGAGAGAGAGAGGAAGAAAAAGAAAGCGAGAAAGAGAGGGAGGAAGGAAAGAAAGAAAGGAAGGAAGGAAGGAAGGAAGGAAGGAAGGAAGGAAGGAAGGAAGGAAGAAAGAAAGAAAGAAAGAAAGGAAGAAAGAAAGAAAGAAAGAAAGAAAGAAAGAAAGAAAGAAAGAAAGAAAGAAAGAAAGAAAGAACCCCAAATGCCGAGGGGCAAGCCCAAGTATCAACATCAAGGCCAAGTTCCAAGTATAAAACCTCTGCAGACTGGGCTTGAAAGGAGTGAACTGAACACCACAGTGTGTCTTGGAGCAGAAGCCACACCATCTGAAAAGTGTCATTCTCTCTAGATTAATCTATAACTTGAACACCATCCCAGTGAAAATGCCTACAGTATGTTTTTGGTTTTGTGTTTTGTGTAATTTTTTAACTAGACCAGATGATTCAGCATTTATATAGAAATAAACATGCAAATATAGGCCTGAAAGATGTTACGAACAGAGACACAGCTGAGGCCTGGCCTGCACAGCATATGCGAAAACATACTGAGTGAGAAGAACCAAAACAGCGTTCTGAGCATGTGCAGAAAGACCACCCGAAGCTCTCCAGGGAGGGAGTGTGGAGAGGATGCCATAGGGTCCCAGATCAACTGAGGACCCCAAAGGCAAGACCACAGGACCCACAGGCTGCTGGAAGGCAGTAAGGGCTTTTCTGGGGCTCAGGATCTAGCTTGAGACAGCTGGATCAACCCAGCTCCATTTAAGGTTGAAAATTCCGGCTGACAAAAATCAAAGTAAGCATTAAATCAAAGAGAAGAACACGAGAAAGGCTTTAAATTCATATCACAAAGTGGTAATTTTCTTAGCTTCTAAAGCTCCTGACAAATCTCTCCAGACTTGCCAAGAGCAAACAGAAATAATCGGTAAAGAATACAGTGACCAGCTGACAAAAGAGGAAACAAGGCTGCACAGACAGGAAGCTGCTGAAATTAGCTCGAAAACAAACCAAGTTAGAACAACAGGTAAAAAGCATGTTTCTTCATCACACCAGCAAGTCACTGCTTTTGACAGGCAGGGTGTGACGAAATGGCCACGGGGTTCCTTGTCGGTGGAAATACAGATCAGCACATCAGTGGGGAGAGCTCAGCAGTGCAGGCGCTGCAGGCTGTGGGGCTGCATCTCTGAAGACTTCCAGACAGACTGACGGACACAGACAGTATCACAGATACACACACACCTCGCTTGTGGGTTGATGAAGGTGTGTCTTTTATTGCGGGGAACGAGGCCGAATCTATAGAGCTTCCTGGCCAATCAGAGGGCTAATGGGAAGAACCTGTGCAGAACGGCCAGTCGAGATCACCTCCTGAAACTCATGAAGCTAAGCCCCTCGTGGCAAGCTGTCAGGTGCCGTCCTGAGATTAAGCCAGGGTGTGCCTCCAAAGGCCCCCAAAAGCTTTTGCCCCTGACAAGACAGTCTGACTAACACATGGACACAGATGGCCTTGGTCGTTGTGGACCACTTTGACATGGGGATTATGTTGAGTGGAAGGGACGAGACCCTTCTCTGCCCTCTGCAGAGCAGGACAGGAACGCCGCCTCCTGCCTCTTCCCCATTCATGGCAGACAGCGCTGACTTAGATCTGAATCGGCCTTTCTGGACCACTGCCCACCCCCCCACCCCCAGGGCCCAAGCCCTCCCTTCTGTCTTCTCATGTCTCCACAACTTACTCTCTGTTGAGATGGCCTCTCTAGTGGCTTCTTGGTGCTCTCCCTTTCTTTTCCTGGAGGAATTAACATGTCAGCTTCCAATAAAATTGTATCTTGTCAACCTACCATTCATCAGCGTAATGTGTAGGGCCTTAGATACTGCAGCTAAGAAGGCCGAGGTAAAAGGTTTTACTACCTTAAAACAGACAGGGACATAGAGGCAGCCAAGGCTCTCGAGAGTGATTTTGCCCCCAGGGACTTGTGGCAATATCTACAGACATTTTTTAGTTGTCAGGACTGGTGCTCCTGACATCTAAGGGGTGGCAGCAAGGGTGCCACTCCACATGCTGGAATGCACAGGGCAGCTCCCAGAACAAAGAACCATCTGGTACATCTCTGTGCTGAGGCCGAGGAGCCCTGATTTAAGGTTCCTGGAGCTGCAGTGCACAGGCCCTTTGCAGTGACGTTGAGCCAATGGACAGCGTTTAGATGGAAGAATGTGAAGAAAAGCCAGTGAACGACAGCAGAAATCGTACCCATGTGTCACCCACACATAGCATTCCGTAGAATTTATGGCTGGAGAAGAAGCCCTGACCACGAGTTACAGATGTCTCAAACAGAAAGCCAAGTTAAATTTGAAAGTCAGATAAATAACGAAAAAGCTTCACAGCAGTCCCATAAAATATTTATGCATGCTGGTTTGGTACAGAGACTCACCATTTTCAGACACCTGTTTGACTGGGTGTTGCCAGGCTGGACCACGGCAGCAGGGCAGGTGGAGTGGGACATCCAGGGAAGGTCTCTGTTGCAGTCAGCTTTCTCGTTGCTGGGACAAAGAATCCAACCTAAAGCAGTTAGTGGGAGGAAAGGGTTTATTTTGCCTTACACGATGCCTGATGCCAGGGAAAATGAAGGCATGAGCAGAGGGTGGACATCACCTCCTGGCCAACAGCAGGACAACAACAGCAGGAGAGTGTGTCAAACGCTGGCAAGGGGAAGCTGGCTAGACCCCCACTCACAACAAGGTTCCAATTCTGAAAGTGCCACCAGCTGGGGACCAGGCGCTCAGAACACACGTTTATGGGGGACACCTGGACCAAACCACCACAGTGTCTCTGGCCTGCTTGAACACATTCCTTGTGAAGGTGTTACTGGGGCTCTTGTCTGGATCCTGCATTTCTAGGGTCTTGTTGTCTTAGTCAAAGAATTGAAAGGCCATACGCAGAGCAGAGCAATGATCCCTGTTTACAAGGCAGGGACATCGTCGCCACCCCGTGGCCTCTCAGGGAACTGCAGGAACCCTGTCTGCCCAGAGAACCCAAGTCCTCTCTTGGGAAGGGCGCAGATGGAGTGTGAGGAGGTACCTCCTCCCGCCTTCTGAGTAGAGCAGTCCTCTTGCAGGTGATCAGGAAGTGCAGTCTGGGTCCTGGTGGGCCAAGGCTCTCTGCTTCTTTGTTGTCTGCTGACTCCCCAGAGCCCTGAGCAGCTGAGTGGGGAGCCAGGGCCCTGGATTCCCTAGGCCAGCAGAGGGTCACATGCACACACTCCACACACGGTCACACTCACCCGTGGTCACACTCATATCCCATACCATTGCATTCGCACCCTCGTGTTCACACTGATGTACTTACTCATGTGCTCTCAAGGGCACTCTCCACCCCAGGGTTTTGGGGTCCCACTGACTAGCTGGGCACCCCACCACAGCAAGTGTGGCCATGTGGCCCGCATAGAGAGGGTTCCAATGGTCTCCTCTAACACGGGCCACAAATCCCACCCCATCTCCTAATGTGCTTGGATTAGGCTGTCTTCACACGTGGTCGCTCCAGCCCAACTGGCTTCCAAGACTCCATGTTTGATTCTCACACCATTGTCAATGTGCCCCTAGGTGAAGCCACAGCCAGGAAGGGCTGGTAATAGTGGACAGATGGAGGGCACAGCCACCTGAGGCCCTCAGCCCCCCTCTCCCAGCAAGCCTTGGCGATGCACATACTGGCTTCCTAGACCCGGGGAGCTTGCCTTACTCCAGAGGTCAGCCAGCCAATCAGCAGCTCCAACTCACCAGCCAAGTAGGAGCCCCACGAGCCTTGGGCAGTTTGGCTGTGCTGTGCCAGAAGGCAAGAAGCTGTGTTCCAGGTGAGCAGCTGCTCTGCAGAGAGCGGGCAGTGTTGCCTGACCGTTTCTGACCTCGAAGGTCCACTAAATCCCGGTTCCCCTCAGGTATCCACCCTCCAGCCTTCACTTACCAGCTGATGGCAGCAAGAGAAGCTCCGTGCTTGGCTTCTGTTTTGTCCATTTATTTAATTTCTTAAGCACCTTTTAATCCAATCAAATTGTCAATCAAGATTAACCAACCTACATTGCCCTAACCAAATTACTTCCACTTATCTCTCTTAACAGTTGTTAGCTCAGTCCCCCCGAGGTGCTTTTAGGAACCAAGACACCATCTCGTTGGGGTGCACTTGGTGAAATCACTTTCTGGTTAAGCAGGTGATGTGGGTTTAACTGTGTTCCTTCAATTCTTAGATTGCAGTCTTAAACCCTGTCCCAGCCTCCAGATGGGCCCTCCTTTGGACATAGGGTCATCACAAAGTTCACCAACTTAATATGAGGTAATTCGACTGGGCCCCAAATTCAGTGGTACCTGCCCTTCCAGAGGGGAATTTGGACCCAGGCGGTGTATGCAGGTACATCTGCACAGAGAAGATGCTATCTGCAGGCCGTGAGACCAGCCTCAGAGGGAAGCAGCCTGTGGCATCTTGTTTTGGACTTCCGGCCTCCAGAGCTTTGAGGTGAGAAGTCCTCCTTAGTCAGCCCACCTGTGGGCCTTCACGAGGGCAGCCATGGGACTCACACCAGGCCTGTGGGGCCTCTGTGTGGCAAGACACATGATGTAGACGGAAATCAGCACTCCAGTCTCTGTGTTGGCTCCTGACTCGGAGGAACTCCAACCCTTTGGAACTTCATTGGTGACAGGCAGAGGTATCTGCTCTCCTGAGGCTTGGAGTGGGGCTGGTCATCAGAAGTCAGAATTAGAAGCTGGAGCATTTGCCCCACTCTGGCATGCAGGGGGGGGGGGGAAGAGGGGAGCACAGCAAGAAAGTATCAAAAATTCCTGAGCCTTGGGGGTCAGAGTGTTTCTGGGTGGGCGAGCTCACCCTCATGCCAGGAATGTGGCATACCGCAAATTCCCAGAGCAGAAGGCCCTGCATTTGGGACCCTCTGGCCCTCTGGTCACCTCCGCAATGTGAATCCATCACTGCAGCCTTCATAACACACCTGTAAAGGTGTGACCATTTCTCTGAGCTCAGTGGAATCCTTCTGAATGAGGGTTGGGATCCCTCCACTTTAGCCGTTGAACACCAGTGTGGGGCCCCAAAGGTTCACGTCTCATGATTCCTCCCCAAACACAGCAGTGCCTTCCAACCACGCAGCTTCCCTTCTGTGGTGAGTTTCCACTCATCCACATCCTGGATCCAGCCCGATCTGGTCATGGGCACACTGCATCCTCAGAAGGAACGTGTAATGCAAATCCCTCATTTACTATCCCAGGCATAGACACCATTGCAAGTGCATGTGACTAAAATCAGGTGCATCGTGGGAAAGTACATGTGCAGTGAGTAAATGCTTCCATGACCCAAACTTGTCGGTTAAAAGAGAAGTCACTCACACCCCACCCTTTGCAACCAACTCTTCCTCCTCTGGGCCTTCAGAAGGAAGCCCTGAAATGTAGCTCGTGGCCCTCGAACAGCCTTTTTGTGCCCACTGCTCCCTTGCAGGGCACCCATCCTCTTCTGCCGCTTTCAAGAGAACTCCTTGCTGCTTTGCTCTGTCTGGGCTTTCCTAAATGTCTGTACAAAATGCCAAGAACCTGGAAACACCTGGTCCAGGCAAGATCACCAGCCCTATGAGACTGAAGTAGCCTGTGGGCCCCCACTCTAAATGGATGCTGGCCAGAATGAGTCAACTCTGGGGCACCCTATGTTGTCTGGAGAGGGTAAGAATGGCCCTTGGTGGGGCTGGAGAGATGGCTCAGCGGTTAAGGCACTTGCCTCCAGTGTCTAAGGCCC
>PVHP010029595.1:9396-22350 GCA_004024765.1 Zapus hudsonius
AGAGAGAGAGAGAGAGAGAGAGAGAGAGAGAGAGAGAGAGAGAGAGAGAGAGAACACCAGGGCCACCACCTTGTGGGTCTGGTTTATGTGGGACCTGGGGAATTGAACCCGGGGCCTTAGGCACTGGAGGCAAGTGCCTTAACCGCTGAGCCATCTCTCCAGCCCTGCAATCTTTTTTTTAACCTATAGACTGATTTTTTTCTGTGAGAATTTCTCCAAGTGTAACTGGAAATAGAACATGATTTCAGTATAACACAAATTGTGATGGCTCAGTGTGATTATTTTCAGCATGTAGATGTTTTTTAGAAACCAAGGTCAGCTTCCTTATATTTAGAAAGCGAGTCTTAGCCCTTTATGAGGACTTCAAAGAGATGTCGGAAAAGCCATAAAGTACTTCTTCTAATACAAGCTTGGGTGGCTTGGTGACCTTGGACAACACCAGCTGTTCAGCAAATCTGTACCCCTCATTTAGCTGCTTAGTGGAGCTGTGTGTGTGGATGAAAAATCTCTAAAGATATTTGCCCATGTGTTAAAATGATAGATTAGGATAGGGAGACGGCTCAAAGCTTGGTGACCCGAGTTTGACTTCTCAGCACCCATGTAAAGCAGGACACAAAGCAGCACACGTGTCTGTGATCTTCATGTACCTATGGCAATGGGGGGCATATCGGGAGAATCCTGAAGCTTGTCGCCCTGCTAGACTGGCCTGCCCAGCAGCAAAACCACAAAAGAGATTCTGTATCAACAGAAGTATTGCAGTTACCTTTTCCCTGCTGGGACCAACATCCAACCAGAAGCAGCTGATGGGTAGAAAGTGTTGATTCAGGCTTACAGATTCCAGGGGCTCCATCATAGTGGACAAAGCTGGCTCATTTCATCATACCTCCACAGCAGAGAGAGAAAGACTAATATCAGCAACACCAACAGTCAGATCTCAAACCGACTCTCCATACACACCTATAGATACTATAGATACTATAGATTCACACCCCATGACACACTCTCTGCAACAGGGATCTGCCTGCTAGGAACTTAGGTAGGAAGTTTAATTTTAGTCAAAAGTGCCCGAGTTCAAACCACCACAGGAAGTGAACAAAGAGGACTCTTCACATGCAGCGGTTGCCTCTTAAGTCACTAGCCTTCCTACATCCACCGTCACACGTATGCATCACATGATAGTCTGTTGGAAATGAACAGTTTGGTCAAGGCTGAGAGTTTTGGTTTCATTTCTATGCATATTTGTATACTGGACTCTTCGAGCACATGGTATAAGGGCAAAGTCAAGTCTTCTCGTTGGTAGTTTCATAGTTTTTAAGGGAGACATGAAACTATATCCACTAAGCTGATAGGAAACCATATCTAATAAATAGAACATATGGAATATGGCATTAACCATTTTTCTCAGTACTTAAATATATATTAGAAGATTTAAAAATTTATAATAAAAATAATGTATAAGTGGATAATAGAATATAATAATAGAGAATCTTGGATTTTATATTATGCCAAAGAGAAGGCATAATATAAATGCCTCTAGAGGCTGACTTACTTTATCTGGGGAAAGGACAAATATAGGGAGTTTTGAAAATTCCTTAGATCATTCTAATGTACAGGCAGGTTTGAGAGCCATAGGTGTTCTGTAGACAATACAGACTGTGCAAGAAAACATTACTTCGACCCTGACATGGTTTGGATTCGGGGCACTACCGGGAGTCCTATGGCAAGAAGAGGGTTGTGGCTCTTTTGTTGAACAGGCCATGCCTGAAAGCCTCTTGACCCTTCCCAAGGACCTTCTCTGTCCGATCTTAATGGACTTTCCAATGTGACTTATCTATGTCTGAGAGCTCAACCATTTTACCTTTTCTGGAATCTTCTTTTCCTCCACTGAATGTCTCCCTCTCGTCCTCTGGCTTTCCAAGCTCATTTCACTTGACTTTCTCTGTATACTTAAACAAACCAAAACAACAACAAAAAACCATGTTGCTTTTTTTAAAATAGGAAAATAACCTTTTCCCCATATTTATTGTAAATAATTAGATACCTTACATGTGCAAGTAGTATGATGGATCCCAATTTCCCTCCTCCCTGTTCCCACCCTGCTGGGGGCCTTCCTACGTGGGCTTGCTGGACCAGTCCATGGGATAGGGGGATATGGATTACACCCTAAGTAGCCCAATTTTTTCCCTCTCTCTCCCCCACCATGGAGATAATTTTACAATCTTTCTGCCCCTTCTTCCACTCTGATCCCTGAGTCATGGTGGGTGAGTTTTAGGACTGCTTTACTGTTGAGGTCTTAAGAGTCTCTGGATTTCTGCTTTAGATTATGTTGGGTGTCCTCAGTGTCTGTGTCCATTATCCTTACACAGGTCATCTGACTTGCTGTGGAGGTAGGTCTCTTGCTCATCCTTTGTCTGGGCTCTATATCACAAGTTGGGGTGGTTCATCTCCTGCCTGGGTGACAGGTAACATCTCCGGTCCTGTTGGTGGGATTGGGTTGTCCACGTTTCTCACTGGAAATGTGCCAAGACTCATGGGACACAATGAAGGCAGTCCTGAGGGGAAAATTCATAGCACTAAGTGCCTTCATAACAAAGACAGAGAGATCTCAAATTAATAACCTAACTGCCCTCCTAAAGGCATTAAACTTTTCTTCTTGTTTATCATCTCTTAATGCTGGATCTTTTTACTCCATCTTCCATCCTCACCTTTAATATGTAACATAACATGTAGCATAACATAACATGACGTAACATGAGCCAAAGCACCCAGGAGGCATCTCCCCATGGGAGCACTCTGACTCTTCTATCTTGGCTCCTGGGAACTTGGTTTTGTTTTTGTTCTTAAGTAACTTACCTATTTTGACCCTTTATAGACAATTGTTCCTCTTAAAAATAAATGCTAATTATACAAATGAAAGCTGAGGGTCTGAGTCTCAGAGCCTTGGAACTGAAAGCTGTTCATGAGGGAAAACATGATCACCCACATACCACAGAAGGCTGTAGCCAACAGGTAGGGGAAAGACCTGCCCCAAACTGCCCCAAACTGAGTCTGACATGGAAATTCTTCTCAGAATGGAGGCCAGTCTAACTTGTTTGAGTTATAGAGATAAGCAGCCTTCTTACCACCCGCAGAACCAGTTATAAAAGAAAAGCCGGGGTAAAGGAGATGGCTCAGTGGATAAAGTGTTCACCCTATGAGTATGAGGACCTGAGTTTAGATCCTCAGCACCCACAGAAAAGCTGGCTGTGGTGACATGTGCCTGTAATCCCGGCACTGGGGAGGAGACAGGAAAACTCCTGGGCCTTTCTGAATAGCAACTTGATGATCTGTGGGTTCAGTGAATGACCTTGTCTCAAGAAAACAAGGTAGAGAGTGATAGAAGACGTCAACGTCAGCTTTGGCCTCCACACACACGCACACACGTGTCCTTGCGATACACCATCCATGTGAAAGAAAGAAAAACCAGAAGGTAGGAACACTATATTCATCCGATAAGGCAGAAATACTGGCTCACGTTATAATATTTGCATGAGTGTGCTGCGTGAGATTTCATAGTGCAGGTCTCTAATAATACTTGGAGGATCTATTTCCTTTCTGTTTTGCAAAAACTGTCCAACGAGACCATTTTGAACATTATAGACCTTTCTGGCTAGTCACAGGTAACCTTCCTCATATTGACTTTGCACTTAAAAAACATACATGAAGTAGTTCGAGACTTTGCCCATGAGAACAGTTTAAGATCAGTTCTGATCTGACTGGACCATGAGCTCACAAGATAATTAAAAAAAATTTTTTATTTATTCATTTTCAAGCAGAGAGAGAGAGACAGAGAGAGACAGAGAGAGAGAGAGAGAGAGAGAGAGAGCGCACACCAGGGCCACCACCTTGTGGGTCTGGCTTATGGGGGTACTGGGGAATTGAACCCAGGGCCTTAGGCACTGGAGGCAAATGCCTTAACCGCTGAGCCATCTCTCCAGCCCCTCACAAGATAATTTACTCTCATTGCTTATCCTGGTCTGTGGGGGATGCTGCGATTCCCGCATACACCACCCCCTTTTCTTTCTCCCAATGCCAGGAGTGTTATCTACTAAGGGGCCTCTGAGTATTGCGTTCAGCCCAAAGGAATTTTCTCACCCTAAGTTATGTAATGTCTCTGGGACATTTCAGTCCACATGGTTGAGACTTGGATTCTAGGGTCTAGCCTCCTTGACTCCTTCGAGGCTGACTCTGAATGCCTATCCCAGCTTCAGATCTCCTGAGAGGATTTTCTGAGGCCTTCACTGCAATGCCATCATAGTTCAATCTCTTTCTCAGCTGAACTGTATTTTCTTTCCTCATTTGAGCATCCCTACAAGCGTTCCTCAGTAAAGTTCCTGTGCAAATATCTTCATCTCAGGACTTCCTAAGGAGCCCACCTCAAGTTGGTAGGATTAGATGTAGGATTTGGGGGCTGCCGGGTGCACTGTCGTTAAGGAGTCCTTCTCTAGAGGCTGCAGAGACTATAGAGCTCCCAGCAGGCTGCAGCAGCACAAGCTTCTTTCTGCTTGTGGTAAACCTGGATGGAATGCTAAGGTCAGGGAATGGCTATACTGTGAGAACAATATCTCAGGCATTTGAGAGGCCTCATTATATTCTGTGGGAGGATTTAGAGCACACCATGTTTACCAAGGATAAGGAATTCCCTGGTGATTCTGTTACAGAACTGGGCTCCCTGATAGCCATGGATGGTGAGACCCTGAAGGATAGAAGAATAGAGAGCAGATGTCACTAAGTTCTGGGGAAAAGCAGGGCTTGTAAAGACAATGGAATTGGATGACTTTTGTTAAATGGTATCAGTCAGAGAGAGACGAAGGCTGTGTGTGATTAATCATTAACTTAAGGTATGTCAGAGCAAGGGAACCTCTTTGACAGCATACAAAGGGACTCATCTCCTGTGGAGGGAGGGAAGAAAAAAAGATGTTGGTTAGATACTGATATTAGTATTTAAAAGAAGGTTGAATCTATAACGTGGAAACAAGATAGTTAGGTCCAGATTAGGGAGGGCTAAGTGAGGACCCTCAGGCTTGAAGTGGAAATATCTAGGTTGATACAATTGAAAGTATTTTAAATGTCACATTTTCCTGAACTTTCTGGGAATTGATTCCAGGCTGCTGGGTTTTGCAGGCGAGCACCTTAGCCTCTGAACCATCTCTCCAGCCCTCAGCACAGTGTTCTTAATGAGCAGAAGAGATGGAGTGGATGCCTTGGAGCATAATCCACAGAGAGCCATGGAGATGAGTGAGGGGACATAGTGTCCTTGGGGCAAGATAGGCCCATCCCACTGCTGTGATCAAGTTCTTGACAAGAAGCAATGGTTTATTCTGGCTTACCATTTGAAGTTACAGCCCATCATGGTAGGAAAGGCTTGTGGCAGGAGCTTGAGGCAGCTGGTCATATTAAGTCCACAGACAAAGCAGACAGCAATGAATGCTTACTCCTTTTTATTCACTCTGGGTTGTCTGCCCATGGAATGGTGCAGTCCACAGTTAAAATGGGTCCTTCTACCTCAATGAACCTAATCTAGAAATTCCTTCACAGACATTATTCGAGATTTGTTTCCAGGCTGACTCTAAATCTCGTCAAGTTGGCCATCACGTGCTACGACAACAATAAGAGCAACCCACTCCAGTAAAAGAAATCAAAAGTAGATTTTCATGAGGCTGAAGGTAATTGCCCGATTTAGAAAAATATAATTTCTTACTGTCGCAGTCAGCCACATGCTGCTGAGATGAATCTTTAAACCAGGCACAATTTGGGGGAGGAAAGTATTTATTGAAATTACAGATTGAGGGGAAGTTCCGTAACAGTAAAAGAGGCTGGCCCTCTTTCACAGGTCCAAGCAGAGAGAGAAACCCATCAAGAACACCATACACAGAGAACAGCAAACAGGTAGGAGGGCCAAGGAGAATTTCTTCTCCTTTATGTAGGTTTAGGGTGGGGAATTACAACCCGTCCCCAGACTTAATGGCTTCCTGAGTCTCTGGAATTTCCTTCCTGCACTGCCCACACAGGAAAGGATGTTTACTTCCAGCTTCTTTGAGCTTCTTTACATCCTGCCCCTTGCAGAGAGGCTGCCTTCCTGGAAACATCCTCAGAGACCCACCCAAGATTACTTGAAAGGTCAAGTTGACAACAAAACTTAACCATCACATTTACCCTGGTTCCTTATACAAGCTAGTTTTTAGGTACAAAATCCATGGACAAAAGGAGAGTCTGAGTCCCAAGGGGAAGCACCCTGACTTACATTTGCAAGCACAGGTGGCAGTACATCTCCCAGTCCTTCCTCAAAGGGACATGTGTCCATTTACTTGGGTAACTACATTGGGGTGAGAGGAATAACCAGGCATTTCAAGAACTGGTGGGCATATCGTGAGGGTCTTCATTACCTGTGACTGAGGCATCCCCATGGCCACCTTGTGAGAAGGGTGTGGCTATATGGAGGTCCAATTAATAGAGACCTGGTCTGGATTTGTTTCACAGCTCTTACATTGGGCACAAGCTCCCACCTGCTATCTGTCATAGGTCTTCGTAGCCTGCAGGGGTGTTGGGAGGTCCCGGACCTCTGGATCCCAGCTGTTAGCCCAAGTCTCACCGGCCAGCAGGAGAAAGGGCTCAATCGGGGAGAGGTGAGGCGACAGTCGAACAAAACTCATGCAACCAGGAGAAATGTCAGGCAACTCTCACTTTATTGGGCATCCATAGCCCTTTTTATAACCACAGGCTGCATTGTCCCACCTATTCCTCTTAAGCAATAGGATTTAAACTTTTTGGTGGGAGCCAATCAGCAGAATACAGCAGAGCAGAGTAAGCCTCCTTAGGATGCATTATTTTACAGCCAATCAGCAGGGTAGTTGGTTACATCACCAGTAAAGTGAAACTTAACAAGCAGGAACAAAGCTTATCAGCTACATGGAATCCAGCAAGCAGGAACAAAGCTTATTAGCTACTCCATATTCTAAAATTAGGCTTAAGGTTGCTCAGTTAGGCTGGGGCCCAACACAGGGAGAGAAAGTTGTCAATGGTTTTAACCAGCAGCGGACCCTGCAAGATACACAACTGGACAGCTAGACAAGATGTGCTCACTATTGATATAGTGGCATGTCTGTTATAGAGGTAACCACCAGCTCTCCCTTGAGTCTCACTCCATTGGAGAGAATTCATGCCTGATACTGAAAACCTAGTCAAAAGTCTCTACCTGGGAATGTCATAAGCTAGAGTCAGGTGGATATATTATGCCCATAAAATTACCCTCTAAATACTTATGTTTATGTCCACTTATTAGTGATACTCTCATTTTTGGTTAGAGAAGTTTCTCTTTTCAGATGGTAGTGACTTCTGGGAAGATTCAAAACTCATTTAAAGTGCCAGTTTAAATGACAGTTGAGTGTTCAGTACTTGATGAGATATCTGTATCACACCCTCCATGGCTTAAGGACTACAGGGGAAGAGGTGGAAGAAAGCATGTAAGCATGTAAGCATGTAAGCCAAAGGATGGGGAGGAGTGCTTTGGAATGCTGTCTTCCAGACAAAAAACAATCAATGTATTCATGGCCTCACAGTAGCTGTTATACCTGCACAAGACCTGCATAATATAGGACCCATCACCAGGTTGTTGTGGGCAATGGAGGAAGAGAAAAGCAGACATAGAAGAGGAGGGAGAGTTCAGTGGAGGAGGGTGAAGAAGGGTGGTGAGAGGGTAATATGTACATTTTTAAATATTTTCTTTTAATAAAAAGGTGGATATAAATGTAATCATATCATCAGCCACACTGAATATGAGTTAAACACTCTGATCAGAGATTTTCAGACTAAGATGAAGTAAATAAACCAATGATAATTCTACAATGCTATTTCACTCAGAGGTACAGCACAAGGGTTAGGGTTAGGGTGAGAAAATAAAGGGGTTTTAGAATGGCTCCTTTGATCATTACTTTAGGTAGGGATCTATTTGCCAGATTTGTGCTTCCTGCCTCTGTAGCTGTATGCTCAGCTGGGTTAGAGGTTCTCGTTACAGAGCAGGGCTATGTGTGGTGGTTTGAATGTGAATGTCTGGACTCAGGTGTTTTGTTAAGCTTGTAACTTGGGTCTCCGGCTGGTTGGAGGACGTGTCACTGGGGATGGAGCTCTGGAGGATTTTTTTGTTTGTTTGGTTTGTTTGTTTGTTTTTGTTCTTTTTTTTATTTTTTGGTGTTTGCTATCTGGTTTCTCTCTCTGCTTGGATTTATAAACGGGAGCCAGCTTTTCCTGCCATTGATAGAACTTCCCTTGGATCTGTAAGCTGAAATAAATCCCGTTCCTCCACTAAACTGTGCCTGGTTTGAATGTTCATCCCAGCAACATGGAACTGTCTACTACAGAGTGTAATAAGGGTTCTACTATGTCTAAAGGTATCACTGATAATTGTTGGGTTCCTCATGAAAGTAGGTAACAGAAAACAGTTTCTATATTGACAGAGACTGTGGGTGTGCCAGGGCCTCCAGCCACTACAAATGAATGCCAGACACATGTGCCACCTTGTGCATCTAGCTTTATGTAGGTACTGGGGAATTGAACTCAGGTCCTTCTGAGTTCATCTTTCTGTGTTGCCAGAAGGCAACAGGAAAAAGTTTCCATATTGACTTCTCATGAGGAGACATGGGTGCTGTTCCATGGGGAGAGGGGAAAAGAAGATGCGTTCACTAGGGTGCTTCCATTACCAGAAATAACCATCCACAGGAAAATGAAGCAGCTGTTGTCTGACAAAGGTATGGTGAATAAGGACTTTGACACTTTAGAAAGATATACTCCTGGAAAAGTCCCCCTAGCTAGGAAAACCGTGAGCAAGTTTTAGATCAAGTTGCAGTCTGAGTATGAGGAGAGTCTAGAGTGGGTTCTAGGAACGAAGGCAATAAATATAATTTGCAGACTAGTTGCAGCAGTAGGGACTCCATCTTCCTGTTAGAAGCTGTGTCTTTAGGAAACTGAACTACCTTGAAGGAGCATTGGTAAGTGAGGAAAGTTTAAAAATGGTACAGGTAGATGTGAATGGTCTGAAGGCTGGATTACAGCAGCCTCTGGTGAGGGTCCTGATCACACATCAGAGCTTTAGTTCAGTGTGTCCCAGATTACTTTGAATTTCCAGTGCCCACTTCTCTGCACCAGAGAGCTTTTTGGCAAGTGCAGAAAGCAACTGTGCCTGCTTGCTCATGGAACTGCGAATACCAGGGAATTCACAGCTCCAGGGATCCTTCTGCAGCCAACAACAGACAGAGCTGCCATGTAACTACCCCAGCTTTCTCTTTTGCTGGGTCAGATGCTGTGGGACATGTAATTCTCAGTTTCTTAGTTCTCGGTGTGACTGGGCTGTTGTTATCTACTGTTTCTTCTGGTTTCATATTGATACTATCTTTTTTGTTGTAGCTTTAAAAATTTATTTTTTATACTTAAAAAAAAACACGAATGAGTGCTGACTTAGCATATGCAAGGCCCTGGGTTCAACCCCAATCCCTTAAGTATATAAAAATTAAATTTGCTGGGCTGGAGAGATTGCTTAGTGGTTAAAGCCTTTGCCTGCAAAGCAGAAGGACCTGATTTCGATTTCCCATTACCTACATAAAGTCTGATTCACAAGGTGGCGCATGTGTCTGGAGTTCATTCGTAGAGGCTGGAGGCCTTGATGCACCTGTCTCTGCCTCTTGCTCTCTCTCTCTCTCTCTCTCTCTCTCTCTCTCAAATAAATAATAAATAAATAAAATATTTTTTTTTGTTTCTGTTTTTTGAGGTAGGGTCTCACTCTAGCCCAGGCTGACCTGGAATTCACTTTGTAGTCTCAGGCTGGCCTCGAACTCTCGGTGATCCTCCTACCTCTGCCTCCTAAGGGCTGGTATTAAAGGCGTGTGCCACCACACCTGGCAAATAAAATATTTTTTTAAATTTCCTATAATGTATTCAGGTTGAATTTCTTTTCTCAAAAACTTTTCATTGACAACTTTCACACATGTACACAATGTGCTTTGATCATAGTGTCATCTTATTACCCCTCTGGACCCCTTCTTCTATCCAACTAGTTCCTTTTCTATCTCGTTTCCTCCTGAAGCACAGTGATGGGCCCAATATTATGCCGACAAGGACAGTTCTGAGAAGGTCATGAATGCCACAGCCACTTTGTGTCTGGAAGTTAGTGCTCCAAAGCATTCCTCCCCATCCTTTGGTTCACGGTCTTTCCACCACCTCTCCTAAAGTCTTCTCTACACCTCAGAGGGCATTGCTGTAGACAGCTCCATGTTACTGGACAAACATCCGGTTTGGGGGAGCAACGGGATTTATTTCAAGTTTACAGATCTGGAGGAAGTTCCATCAATGGTGGAAGAAGATGGCTGTCTCATTCATAAATCTAAGCAGAGAGCAAAGAGAGAAACCATCAGCAGCTATCAAGCATTAAAAAAAAAATCCCAGCAAGCATGAGCTGGCAGCAAGCAGGACCTCCCAGAGCGCAAACCTCTCGGCACACCTTTGCTCCTTTGGGCTAGATCTCAGATCCATCCCCAGATACACTTTTGGGCTTGACCCCAGGATCTGCCCCCTCTGACACTTCCTCCAGCCAGGAGGCTGGAGATAAAAGTTACAAGCTTTAATAAAGCATCTGAGTCTATGGGAGACATACATTCCAACTACCAGGTCTGATAGAGGTGACTCATTAATGTTGAGCACTCTATTGCATGAGTTCAGGATTTTCCCAATAGTTACAGCACAAAGCTCTGAGAACAGATATAAACATGTAGAGGGTAATTTCATGGGCATAGCATATCCACATAGCCAAACAACAGTAGTGGCTTCTCCCTCCGAGCCTATGACCTTCCAAGCTACAGGCTTTTGACTAGGTTTATAAAATAAGAGTTTGGAATTTTCTTAACTGCTCCCCTTTCCGACTTCTCTGCAATTATTGCAGTGACTTCCAAATAAGTCTCTTCAGCTCAATTCCTTGTCTCAGGATCTGTCTCTGGGAGAAGCTGAGATGCCTCCTTTAAATGTTCCTACTCTGATTTTCCTACAGCGTGGGTTTCTTGGTACACTCTGTTCTGTTTTCCTATGAGTCTTCTCTTCGACTGTGTTTCTAGGGATGACAGACTCCTACAGTTCCTTCCCCTTCACCGAAGGTAATCCCTGTTATTTTCAGGGATCAAGACAAGTGGACAGATATCATCAGGGGAGAAGTGAGAAACCAAACTGAAGTAACTGAAGCAGTTTCACAAAAGCCATATGCTGTTAGCAGTCAAGCTGGGAATAGAACGATTTTCTAAACAGTTGTGTCTTTTCAAACACAACAGGGTTGGTTTAAGTTTCACCAGGCTGGGAATACAAATGGTCACCTTAGGCCTTTCTCTTGCCAACAGAAGCCCAGCATCCCTCAAAGACCACACCAATTATTTCCAAGTGATTGGTTCCAGGTTGGCATTCCAGAATGTGCTTGGAAACCATCTTTCGGGTTCCTTCTGTCTCACCCTCTGGTTCCTTTAGTAAGCCATCCACGACTGTAATCTGTCCAAGGGTTCTCAGGGACAAGACCAATGTCTTTGTCATAATTGTCTCCCAAGGCTCCACTTCCTCTAGTTATTGGGCACAGCTCAGGAAGTTTCTATCCAGCCATTGAGATGATGTCCTTGGTAAGAGGACCCAGGTCCTCATCAGGAGGCTGTCACCATGGCTCTCAGAGCTGTCATTCCTGGGGTGCTGAGCAGATGAAGCAGAACCAGAGCATGGTTCCTTCCAGATTCCAGAAGCTTCACTGTGGTGTGTGGGTTTTTTCAGTTTGTATCTCTTGAGAGTGTCTCCTTTAATTTCTCTATATGTTTGTTATTGGTATATAAGAAAGCTACTGATTTTTATATGTTAATTTTGTATAATGCCACTTTGCTCAAAGTGATTATCAGCTCTAGGAATTTTCTGGTGAAGTCTTTATGTATGGAATCATATCATCTGCAAATAAGGATGCTTTAAGTTTATCCTTTCTGTTTGTGTCTCTTAGTTTCTTGTCCTACTGATCTTGTAGGGATCAAATACTGTGTTGAATAGAAATGAAGTGTGGACACATTTGCCTTTGTATCTTGATGGGAATGTTTTGAGTTTTTCTTTGAGTATGATATTGACTATAGATTTGTCATGTGTTTACTAAGCTGAAATGTGTTCCTTTAACTTCTAAGTTTCTCCAGAACTTATTTTTATTTTTATTTTTTGTGGAGGAAAGGTTTCACTCAGGCTGACCTAGAACTCACTCTACAGGCCAAGCTGGCCTCAAACTTGGCAATCTTCTTACCTCAGTTTCCTGAGTGCTGGGATTAAAGGTGTGTGCCATTATGCCCAGCTTCTCTACAAAACTTTTATCATGAAGGGATGTTGGATATTGTCAAAGACATTTTCTCCATCAATTGAAATCCTCGTGATATTACATTTATTGATTAGTTGATACTAAGCCATCCCCACATCTGTGGAATAATTTTTGCATCTATGTTCATCAGAAGATTGGCCTATAATTTTATTTTTGCTTCTATTTCATTAGTTTCTGCCCTGCTCTTAATTATTTCTTTCCATCCATTGTTTTGGAGTTTGGTTTGTTCTTGTTTTTCCAAACCATCCAGGTGCATCATTAAATTATTTATTTAAGATCTCTCTCTCTCTCTCTCTCTCTCTCTCTCTCTCTCTTTTAAATATATATCTATTGTCCATAATGAGTTACATTATTTAGTGGGCAAACAATGCATTGTTATCCCAAATTTCCCAATTCCCCCCCTCCTCATCCCTGATCAGTTGGATATCCTCCTCCGTGGGCTGTCTGTATTAGTCCTTGTGGCAAGAGATCCTGGATATCCTAGTACTCAGCCCGGTTCTCCTGGCCCAAGTGTGTTGTTACTGAGGGTGCCATGCCTCTGGACAGTCTCC
>PVHP010029596.1:0-22259 GCA_004024765.1 Zapus hudsonius
TCTCTCTCTCTCTCTCTCTCTCTCTCTCTCTCTCTCTCTCTCTCTCTCTCAATAAATAAGTAAATAAAATATTTTTAAAAAATAAAATGGTTTTAAGGAAAGTATTCAGGGCAGAGGAGATGTGGATAAGCTCTCTGAAATCCACAACTAAAGAAATAACTTTCTACAGTGCTGCTTAGACTCTAGTAAATTCTAGCTTTGCTAAAGAATCAAGGCAAATTATCCTGCTTCTCTCAATAGCAGCTTCCTTGGTAGAATAAGATATAAGCATCTTTTCCTGTCTATTGTAGCTCAAAGTTGTTATACTGAAAAACTATGAAAGTACTGTTTATGAAACTGGTGGTGATGGGCCGGTGGTCATAATATCTGTTTGTGTTATGTTTAATTCCATTCAGTAAAAAGCTTTCAGGCATGTTCTGTGTGGCCATCCCTAGCATTAAGAAAAAGAAACAGGGCTAGTGTAAATACTGCAGTGTGGTGGGATTTCTCGGGGTCTGCTGGATACAAAACAGAACTCTCTAGAATCATTTACTCAAGAAGGCCTTAGTGTGCAGGTGCGATGTATCTATTTGCAGTAATAAAATTGGACTATCTTGGAGTCATTTCCATGGATCCTATAACAAGCCTTCCTCCTGTTGTCTGGATCCTGTAGACTTGTCAGTTATACCAAGAATGTACAAAGTTCTGTAACATGATTCAAGGGTCTTTCACCAAGAATAAAGGAAGGAATGGAGAGGCAAAGCCTATTCATTTGCTCATCCACTAAAAAAGCAGAGAAAGTTTTTAAACAAATAAAAATAAAACCCTTTCTCCTCCCTAATATTACTCCCAAATCTTTTCAAAGAGCTATTATTAAACTTCAGCAAGCCTGGTAATAATATCCTATTTTTAAATCATACGATGTGATGATGTATCAATTTATATTCTCTTAAACTACCTACTGATTTTAGCCTCTCATCTAAATACTTTGTGCTCTCTCTAACCTCACAAGCAGCTCCTGTCTCAAAGGTCAATGGGAAGGGGGTGACATCACACATGAAGGGACTATGGGTTGTTCTTGGCTGCAATGTAGCAAGTGGGGAAGCATTTTCAACTGGAGTCTGGGGTCATTCAAGTTGCCATAATTTGGGGGTCGCTTGTAGCCAGCACCTAGTTAATAGAAGTTAGGGTGCTGTTAAATGCCCTACAATGCCAAAGATAGCCCCCTACAGCCAAGAATTAGTCAGCCCCAAACACAGGAAGCACAGAGGCTGAAAAGCCCTTCTATACTTTGATTCACACAATTTTACCACCCCAAGCACTGATGTCTGATAATGAACTTATGGTAATGGTGACATGGTCCATGCCCTTAAGCCAATGGACAGTTTTAACTGCCTCACTGTCTTTACCCCTCCACTCATCCCTTATTCATCTGGTGAGAGCACTGATAACAGCCTAAAGATGCCCTTCGGCTGTCTCTGAAACCATGCCATCTGGGCTGCAGTCCAGTGAACTTTTAGTATTTCGCATGGCATTCTCGGTGCCCCACTCCGCCATCATCATGGAGTAGAAAAACGAGTCCCCATGGCACTTGATCTTCGTATGACAAGGAGTCACAGAGCTGGTGATACGATATTACTTGCCTTTTAGTAAAGAAACTGAAAGTGGCTTCCAGAGAAATAAGGCCAAGAGCAGAAAATGAAGAGGAAATCGAGACACGTGACCTGTTGACCAAGTGCTTTTAGTAGCGTCTGGACCCGTTATAATCACTGTGCTGGTTGGAAGGTAAATGCACCCCCACAGCCTCAGGTGTTTTTGATTAAGATTCCTACTTAGTCCCCAGCATGAAGAGAGCCCTGCTGGAGGAGGGGTGTCACTGAGCCTCACTTACTGCGTGCTCAGATCCAGGTCGCGCTTGCTATCTTCTCTCTCTCTCTCCCCTTCTCTCTCCTCTCTCTCTTCTCTTTCTATCTCCCTTTCTCTCTCCCTCTTTCTCACTCCCTCTCTCTCTTCCTCTCTCTATCTCCCTCTCCCTCTCTCTCTCCTTCTCTCTCTCCTCTCCCTCTCTCTCTATCTCTGTCTCTCTCTCTGGATTTATGATGAAGTGAGCCAACTTCTTCCACCATGATGAAGCTTCCCCTGGAAACTCTAAGCCTGAAACAAATCCTTTCTTTCCCATAAGCTAATTTTGGTCGGGTGTTTTGTCCCAGAAATGAGAAGGTCACTGGAGCAATCATCTTCCAGATGTTTTCTCCCGGAGCTCAGATCTCTGCACCATACACTGCGGTTGGTCATCTGTAGTTTTGTGTAAGTACATGCATCCATCCAACAATTCAACTTACAGCAGAACCAAGACTTGCTTCCTTCCTTCAGGTAACTGGGGAAGTTTCATTTCTCTGCTCTGGATCCATCTAACGTTTTCATTCTAAAATGTGTTTGTTGGTTCTGACAGGGGCCCGTACACTGCTCAGTGACTCTCTGCTGTCTGATCCTATATACTTATTTCACAGATGTTTTTGGACTGCATTTCCTCAAAGAAGTCATGCTCTGAGGCTGTTTGCAATTGTACAACAAGTCTCTTTCCTCTTCAGCACATTTGTCGTCCATGGTTTGTTTCCACCCCATTCCTTGTTGGTGTTTTCAGGGAGGGATGGAGTTCAGCTGCTGCCTCTCAGTGAATTCACAGTTGAGTAAGTCACTGAGCTCTGACAGCTGAAGCCATATAAAAATGAGCATTTGAAGAACAGCCTGTGTGTTCTGACATCCTTCCAGTGCCAATCCTTACAACCAAGCCATCGTCATGAAAATACCTAGAATTTTTAGAGACCTAGAGCTTAGCAAACACTTTCCCAGAATTATTCTGTCTCTGACATTGTTCTCAGTCTTGCTGTGTGTCAGCTGACAGAGTTCATCTTCACTCAATTATACCCCTTCTACTGAGTTCAATTCATAGTAACATCACCGAGCTTTTTCATAGAAGGAGAACATCATTATTTTCTTAAATAGTATCTTAATAAAAAAAAAAAACCTTGAAATCTCAGAATTCTCCTGTGGTTAAATGTTCCAAATATACTCAGTTTTAAAAGTCCAAAATATAAGCCAGGTGTGGTGGGGCACGATCTTTAATCCTGACACTCAGTGGACTGAGGTAGAACGATCATAGTGATTTTGAGACCATCCTGGGATACAGAGTGAGTTCCAGGTCAGCCTGGTCTACAGTAAAGACCCTACCTCAACAATAGGCAAAAATCAAACAAATAAATAAATAAAGTTTCAAGGTATGCTGGGGGCAAGCGGATGAAAGGAAGGCACTGCGAAGACTCACTTGGCACCTGGGATTTGAACTCGTCCTTTTCCCCCTTGACCATTCTGTAGCTTTCTTTGCCTTCTGGTCAGGCCTGGTGATGGAGCCTTGGCTGGTCTGTCCTGTCTGGTCCTCTGTGTGCTGAGAGCCACGGCCATGTGACCTTTATTAGCCATGTGCGCAGAACTGTCTTCCGATGACTTGCATGAGGCAGTCACATTTCCCAGCCCTCTTTCCTATGTCCTGTGTCATAGTTCAGTCATCGTAGAGGCTCTTCTCCCTCTGTCATCCTCAGTAATCAGCAGCTGTCAGCCATTGCCTGCATCTATACTAAAGCATCTTTGTAGGGGCAAAGAGAACCTGAGTGAGTGAACAGCGCAGACACAGAGACGAAGGAAAAAGCAAACCAAACGACCTGAGCTCATCTCCTAAAGGAAGAGGCTTCAATCGAACACTGGATGAGAAGGAAGGTCGTAGGCTGTCACTGACTTTGTCCCAGACCCCTGACTCACTCAGTCCAGGGCAGCCATGAAAAAGCTCATGTTACCCCTATTTCAGGGTGAGATCAGTAGACGTGCCTAACATCCTCTACTGGCCCATGGTATGGTGAGGACCCAGCCAACCCTGCAGACTGCCTCTCCATATTAGCTCTCTTCTTGAGAACCAAACCACCACAGAGCCCTGGGTTCAGCTCTCACACAATCTCCACAGGGTCACCATCCATGCCGACCACAGGATGGCTCAAGCTGACAAATGTGACCTAACTGAAGCAAAGAAATCTCATGGAAATCCCAGGTCCCCAAAAGGAAAGGCAAGCAAGGGACATTCTTGCCTGAGTCTTACTTCGCCCTTTCGACCTTAGCACCAGACGTAGGAAGGTCGAGAGGAGGACTGCCGTGCACATTGTGGCCATTTCCTCTGCGTTGTAGAGCTTCCCGCAGCACCATGTTGGGCCAGAGCGTGTGGAGGTTCACAACCTCCGTGGTCCACCATGGCCACTATGAGGAAGGCCCGTGGAAGACCTTGCCATTTTCAGTGGAGAACAAGTGGCGGTTACTGGCCATGATGACTCTTTATTTTGGGTCTGGATTTGCAGCACCCTTCTTTATAGTGAGACACCAAATGCTTAAGAAATAAGGATCCACTTAACAGATATGAAGAATGTTGAAGAGATACAACCTCAGATATGGATCAGACTCTTAAACTCCTACAAGATATGCTTGTGAATAAATTAAGGCCATAAATGTTTACTGCCTCTTCTCTGAGATAAGCAATTGAGCATGTGCTTATTTTATTACTTGAGTAATTCTAGTGTTTTTTAAAATAAAAGAATGTATATAATTTAATTTTTTTAAAAAAAGAAAGAAATGTCTTACTTCTGCCCTTACTGGACCCCAGCAAGTCACGGAATCTTTGTGACCTTGGGTTCCTCACAGGCCATGTGAAACCAACTGAATGAATAGAATTTTAGTATCCACTTTGTGTCAGGCACGATTCTAGTTGCTGGGTACACAGCAGTTAACTAGACAATCACAGGTCCTTCCATTGTTTGAGGAATGGAGTCAATGGGTAAATAAAGATTCCAGAGAATTCTAGAACCTTTGAAGGCAGCA
Organism: Zapus hudsonius; assembly: GCA_004024765.1. Lineage (NCBI taxonomy): Eukaryota > Metazoa > Chordata > Mammalia > Rodentia > Dipodidae > Zapus > Zapus hudsonius. The sequence goes on from PVHP010029596.1 coordinate 4,897, forward strand.
CAGTAACAAAGAAGCATGCATCTGGATAAAAATAAGATAGTATTTCCATAGAGTGACTATAGGAGGTGTCTCTGAGTAGAAAGTGTTTTAACTGAAAGTTGTATGGTAAGGAGACAGACTGAAGAATCAGTAGAAGAATATTCTATGGGGTGTGGATGAGGGGAGTGAAGGGCACAGCCAATACAAAGGCCCTGGGCACAAACTGGGTGAAAGAAACAAGGTATGCACGAAGAAAATCTAGAAAGCAGAGTGGGCACAGTGAAGAGCAGCAGAAACCACCAGGGTCCAGCAGCATTTCTTGAAAAGACACAAACCTAACACCGTTTAAGACAGGAAAGTCCTTCAAGCTCTGACAGCCTAAACCAAGACTGTAGAGTCCTACATGAGAGAAGTATGATATGTGTTCCCTGTCCATGGTGCTTAGATGTCATCTTTGTTACATCATGTTGTAGGCAGCTTTCTAGTTGCTGTGCAGAAAGAACCCAAGCAAAAGCAGCTTGTGCAGGAATGGGTTTATTTGGCTTATGGACTTCAGGGGAGACTCCATCCTGGCAGGGAAAATGATGGCATGAGCAGAGGGGTGGACATCACCTCCGCCACAGCACTGCAAACAGCGGCAGGAAGGTGTGCCAAACACTGGCAAGGGGAAGCTGGCTTATAACTCCATAAGCCCGCCCCCAACAACACAGCTCCAGCGAGGTTGTAAAACTCAAACTGCCATCAGCTGAGGATCGATCACAGAGAATACATTCATTTATTTGTGGGGGACACCTGGATCACACCATGACACATCATGTTCACTCTGAGGCTGCTTTGGAGAACATAGTTTGATCTGGATGAAGCCAAGAATATGTGACCCCCCATATTTTCTTTTTAGGGGATTGTTCTCTGAATATGAAGAGCCAAGTATGAGAGATGTCATCTGCAGTCCCCAGGTTCATCACAAGAAGTAACAGGACAAAAATAGATATCTGTCAACCACATGCGTTTATAATGAAGCTGGTTGTTAGGCGCTTTGAGACTTTCAGAGCACTGCTTAATTGAGCTAAGAGGAAAACCACGGATACCTGTCCTGTTATATTTCATCTTATACAAGATGGTTGTGAGTGGTAGATCGGGGAAAAAAAACATAAAAACCTTTTGAGAGAAAATAACTTCTCCAAATCCGGTCTTCTGATGATGTTGACGTGCACGTGAAGACAAGAAGAGGTTGCCCTGGTGAAGAACCACCAAGCAGAGCCCAGGTGGCCAGGGAAAGGCTACAGGGAGAGATTTGTTAACAATCTGAAATGAATGAGTGCACATAGCTGCCTTTGGGGGACTGTGCTTTGTCTAATGTGTGTTGGAAAACACTCCTATAAGTGCCATAATTCTTTTCAGATATAAAAGTATTTAAATTGACTAATAAATACAGAGCCAGGCATGAGTGTGCACAGAACTGCATTGATTGGTGAATTCTGTAAGGGGCGGGCTCAAACGCAGTGCTGTTCACTAGTAGCATTATTACACTTCTCCTTAGCCCACCCCAAGACATGGGTGTCCTAACCTGCATCTAGAGGCAAAGTGTACCTTCACATACACTACTCATTATTCTCATAACTCCTATGTGCAGCCGGTGTCTCTGTTTTCCATAGAAAGGCTGGACTCCAAGGCTTTAAGTGTCTTGCCTAAGATCACACAGCCAGAACCTCGGCTCTGTGACCACATCCTCCCAGATTCTCATGGCAACAACAGACGTCACTAAGTAGATTGACCTGAAGTGATGGCACATGTCAGAAAGGACAATTCCTTCCTCTGTTGGGTTTCCAGGAATAAAAGAGCAGCTGTGTGCAAGAAGCTTTTGCTTATGCAGCAATGTATCAGATGGTCTTTGCCAAGGTCATTGTTTCTGCACTGTCCTCTGCCCAGCACTGACAAAGGAGCCTGCCACGGTTTTCACACTGATGCCCACCTTCATCTCCTTCTCAGGACAGTCAGTGTTATGCTGTCCTCACTCAAGTCCTTCTGGTTCACAGCTGCTGAGTGGATGCTTTACCTCCTCTTTGTTTGCCCTCAGAATCCGTGGAATCTGAGGGAAGGAAACACCAACGTTAATGACAGACCATATTTTCTCCATTTCATAATCACTAACCTTATCAATTAACGTACCTGTTGAGGCATGACAGAAAACAGACTTGAGATTCTATCTGTCTCAAGAATTCAACATCAATCTTAGTTAAACGAATGAAAAGGTCCCCCAATGGGGGAATGTCAGGGTAATATAAATTCTGGAGACCATCAAGCGATAACATCTAAGCTATGCCATGGGCAGTTCTGATACTTCCAGTCCCACAGGTTGAAATTCCAAAACACTTTACCCTCTTTGTTATTTGGGATTAGTTTGGTAAAGCCTAGATGACAGAGAGTGGGACAGTCAAGTAAGTGACGCCTAGATTCCTGGAGAGGTCCATGAGCAGGCATCTCCAGCCGTCTTCCTCTCTCTTCCTGCTCCCTGGGCCTGAACCCAGCATTGCTCCTACTCATTTCTGCCACATGGTTCCCTTCGGGAAGGAATATGTGATATTCACTGTCTCCCTGGGAGGCCTGGGCAAGATGTCAGGCAAACCTAAGGAATGGGAAAGAGACCCACACATATAGTTCCACAGAAAAAAAGGAAGCCTCTCTATCCAAGCAACCTGTAAAGAGAGAGCAGCGTCTGTTCATGGGATTGCAGGGGCTTGATTCTTAAGAATTTCATTTCCCTTTCTCCATTTGGAAATCATAATGTTTTCTATTTAAGCTGGGTTAACTTCTAACCTCCAAGTTATTGCTCTTTTTCCTCTTTGTAGCAACCAGAAACAAGTAGATTTAGTTGGAGATTATGGTTATGAATCTTGTGAATTTAAAGAGCCCCAGAGAAATGTTTGCCCATGTTTTCAGATACCCAAGGAACCAGATTTTAAAGAGCACACCAAGATATTTCTCTTGAGCTCAATAAATATCCAGTGGGTCTGTATGGTGTTCTGATCATCATATACACCATGCCCTCCGTGTGCTCTGGGCAGCAGGCAAGGGGGACAAAGATGAGTAAGTCCCTTGAGGAACTCACACTCCATTGGTTAGACTTTCTGTCCAAGAGTTGGTTATATAACTGATGAGCCAGAACACGAGAAAGGAGCAAAAGTAAATCCAGCTTAGGGTCTAGAGAGATTTCCAGGAGCTGAGCTGGGTGCTAGGAGACAAGGAGATAGTCAGCAAAGGGGGGTGAAAAAAGACTCTAGGCACAGGGGATGGTGTGAGGGGAAAAATAAGGTGTGGGAGATTAGATGGTATGAGGGGGAGACTGCACAAGGTCACAAAAACACAGGGCAAGGAGAACAGAGGGCCTGGAAAACTATGCCATGCAGAATACAGCTGAATCACTTTGGGGACATTTTCACTGAAGGTTCACACACCTGAACCACCTCAGGGATATTTAAAGCCAGAGATTTCCTCAACTCATTCTACATTTCTAAAAGCAAATGTTTTGCCGCAGCATAGACATTTGACATCTCCCTTCAGCTGAAGTGCACTAATTTAGGAGATAGGATAATAGTGCAGACAAGTGTGACACAGACCTGGACGATGGCAGATGTGAAAGATGTGAAAATGGTTAAAGAAGCTGGTCAGCATAACCCATCCTTTCATCCCTCATTCATTAATTCAGCAAGTGTTCAGCCAAGCACTGGGCTGGGGTGAGGGGGAGAAAATTCAGTGGTGAAAGTATATAGTCCTTACCACTGAAGTTCATAAAGAGATGGGCAGTGACTTGTGTAATCCCGGCACTCAGGAGACCGAGGCAGAAGCACATGTTTGAGGCCATCCTGGGCTACATAACACATTTGAGGCCATCCTGGACTACGTAACAAGTCTGCGTGAACTATCATAGCAAGACTGTCTCAAGAGAAACTTACATTATGTTTCACCATTCTTTTCACTTACCACTCACTGTATAGTAAAAATAAATAAAATGTACCTATTATACCTCCAAAAAAACTGTCTCAAGAAAAAGAGAGAGAGAGAGAGAGAGAGAGAGAGTGTGTGTGTGTGTGTGTGTGTGTGTGTGTGTGTGTGTGTGTGTAAGGAAGGAGAGAGGAAGGGAAGGAGGGAAGAGGAAAGAAATGAGGGAGGGAAGAGAACAAACGAGAAATTGTACAGGGTAGAATTTCCACAGCACAACACTAATGTCTTTAGCCGCAGGAAAACTAAGGAAATCTTATTGAACCTTGGCATGATTTTGCAGGTAAGTGGCCCAGGAAATCACAAAGAATTTTGTTTTGACACCAAGCAAAACAAAAGTAAATCCTCCTTGGAAAAACATATTTTTATCTCAGGCCTCCAACAATCTCCACAGGCAGTTTTTTTTCAGAACAAAGAACTGTACAAAATTAAAAGGATTCAAATATAAATATAAATGAAATAAGTACACAGAAAACAGATTGCAAACCAGGCCTGTTAAAACTTCAGTTACTAGACACAGCAGAACACACACACACACACACACACACACACACACACACACACACCACTATGAAATTTATGTTTGAATACATAAAAGTTAGGAAAATTATCAGGGACAAAAAACTGTAAAGAGTGACTTGTTGGATTCATAGGAGCCATTCAAAATTAAAAATATATATAACAAATATATATAACAATAAAACTGAAAAGCTCCATGGACAATTTTAACAGCAGGATCAAGACAGATGAAGAGAGAATTTGTGAACTGGAAGATAGAAACATTGAGTATAAGAAGACATCAAATTTCCTCCAAAAGGCTGCAAAGCAGCAATCTTGTGCTTTGGGGTCATTTCTCTGTGTCTGCAACACACAGCAGCTACCTACGAAAACAAAGGACATAACCTTCAGCATGAAAGGGCTTAAAACCATTTTCAAAATAATAGGGTTCCATGACTCTAATTGCTCTGTAGGTATGATCCAGATCTTTTAGAAAAAGGAGTAGATAATAGTAAATAAATGGAGTTAGGTTAACCTGGATTCAAACTCTGTGTTCAGGACCTGGGAAATGTGTTACCTTGGATAAGGTAGCTGTGTAGATGATTCTTTCATCAATGAATGGGCATGTTGATGGTACCTGTCCCATAGATTGTGACACATGGGAAGCTTTTCATGCTTGCCTGTCATGTTATATTTGCTCAGTCAATGTTAGATGCCTACATTATAAGGCTGTGCTTGGAGAGAGAGACACACACACAGGCTCAGGAGAAGGAGAGAAAAGGTAGTCCCAGATGCAGATATATCTGCCCTCAGAGGAAGCCAGCCCTCCCAGTCCTGGGTTATGGTCTACCCAAAGGCCTGGGCTTTTCTGGGGGAGCCCAGGGGAGTCTTGGCAACCACAGACTGACTTGCACAGCCATCTGGAAGCCTCAGGGAGAGGAAATAAGACACAGGAGCCCACAGCTAGGCTTTCCTTGTAGGCAGCCATACCTCTGCATTCACATTTGTTTCTGTCACTGGCAACCCCAGGAGAAGCTAGCCTGTTACTCTGTGGTATTCGGGGTCCTGAGGGTGGTGACACCACCTCCTACAGTGACCTTTGGTATCTAAACCTGAAGAAGGGTAACCCCATCCAGCAAGAGGAACTGCCATTTTCAAAAGCCGCAGTTCATTTCCCAAGAGGAGTTTTTCTTCTTTGTTCTTTTCTTTTCATTCGGTTGCTGAGTCAAACTAACTCTCCCCTGATAATTGAATGCCACGATCACAGGTAAGATAAACACCCGATGCTTTGGCTGACTGTGGTGTGTGTGACATAAACCTTGTTTGCCTTTCGGAACTTATTTTTTGCAATTATTGTGGGTCCAAGTGATAATGAGAACGATTAGTATTTTACTGTCGCTACTCACCACTAGAGTTTCTGCATTTCCCATATCTACTTCTCTGAGGCATACTTGGGAGGAAATGGTCCTGAATTGAAATTGGAAAAGAGCATTATGATTTCTAAACCTATTTTCAAACTTAGTGCTTATCTGAAATTGGATCCAACTTAAGGATCTTAAAGTTCAACAAAGAAAATCAGGGATAAGTATTACTAATTCTCCATCTTGAGTCCATGTTCATTAATGGTTGCTGAAATAAAACTATTGTTGGTTAATAATAGACAATATCTGTGGTAGTTTGACTGAATGTCCCCCAATAGATTTGAAAGTGTATTAAAGGTTTCTCCTTTGCCTGGCTGGAGGGTGTGTCACCTTGGCCCTCCTAGGGTCCAGCCCTAAGGTGGGTCTGAGGTGGGTCTGGAATTCCAGCTATACATATGCAAAGAGCAGTCTGAGCTCAAGCCTGGAGTCCCTGCTTTTTGTTAGTCTGGAGTGTACTTGCTTGCTTTGGAGGTACTGGTGATGAGTTTTTCTATCTGCTTGGACCTGTGAAAGGGGGCCAGCCTCTTTTGCCATTCTGGAACTTCCCCTGGATCTGTTACTTCAATAAATACTTTCCTCCACAAACTGTGCCTGGTTTTGAGATTCATCCCAGCGGCATGTGGCTGACTACAACCGTGTCCTAGGTTCTGTAAGTGATGACAATGCCAAGGAGGGCATTTGGTTGGTGCGATGGTTTAAATGCCAAATGCCACTCCTCCTCCCAACCCATAGCCTTGTTAGGGTCCGCAAATCGTCCCAGTGAAAACCTGCACTCTTTTATGCAAAAGCAAGAGCATTTATTTCTCGAGATAGCAAACCAGCATGTAAGGGTCAGCCCTCTAGCAAGAAGGCGACCCAGAGAGGAACTCGCAGGCTCCTTTTAAAACATAAAATCACAGAGCGGAAGATTTGAATTACATCACAGCTTATCATCTCACACAGTAGGAAAGTCATAAGGCATTCTTTCAAAATGATTAGTGAAGCCAGCGGCGGGAACAAACTATGCAAGGGTGATTGGCTAATTCATGAGGTTGATGTGCTCTAAAGTGATTGGTTCCCTATTGCCTCATCTGTGAACTTTGGGCCATAGGCCTGTATATCTTTGATAAGACCACCAGAGGGTCTGAACCCTGTGTTTGCGGATCTGTTTCCCTTGAGCAGGATAACCCCTGGCCATCTGATGTTTGCCCTTAGTCATTGAGTAACTATGTCGGGGGAGAAATTCAGCACAGCGTCTGTCAACTTTTAATGGCCTCACATTCCTTTCCATTTATGGCCTTACATTCAGCCTCACCATGTTTGTAATGAAGCCGCACATTAGGAGGTGAAGCCTTACTGTAGGAGGTGTGTCACTGGCCATGAGCTTTGAGGTATATTAGTTCATTTTCCCTGAGTGTTGATAACTCTCTCTCTCTCTCTCTCTCTCTCTCTCTCTCTCTCTCTCTCTCTCTCTCCCTCCCTCCCTCCCTCCCTCTCTCCCTCTTTGTTGCTGTGTAGAGATGTGACACTCAGCTGATTGCTTTTGGCCTACTTTCCCCACCATGATGAAACTTCCAATATAAACTGTAAGCCAGAAATAAACCCTTTCATCCCATAAGTTGCTCCTGGTGCTTCATCCCAGCCATGAGAAGGTAACTGCTACAGTTGGAAAGCCTCTCTTTTGGACCCATTGTTTCCTCTCTAAAGTTCACAGGTCACCCCCAATTTACACATCCTTGTTGCTTGCTCACGTACCCAAAAGGAAGGACAGCTGATTGGCAACCCAAAGCCTGTCTTTCACTGAGTAAGGCAATTGCACTGGAAGGTAATGGTGGCTGCAAGACCCACGTGCTGTCAGTGGGTGCCTGGGGCTCTCTGTTCTCTTCTTATAAACCCTTATGTGTGAACAAAGGCAGTCAGGACCTTCCCTGTCAGGAAGAAGCTTTTTGACCACCCTGTGTCCACATGCTCCAAATCAGCTTAACCACAGGACTTTGCCAGAGGCAGCTGGAGTGATAATGTTGCAACTAGGAGCTTGCTTAGGTATTCATAAATCTGGTGAGTACTCCTATTTGGCTGCTGATTTTTGTAAATATCATTTTCTCAGGAAGAGGAGTGAGTGTTAGGATTTGGCTACCGATTTCTCTCCCTTGATTGTCGATTAGAATTCTCCCAAGATATTTGAATATTTACTACAATTCACTTTGCAGCTCTTGCATCTACTTTCTGAGCAAAACCCACCCTCTGCATTATAAATAGTCTGAAATATTTTATGCCATGTCATATTTAGGCTTGAAGGAGTATGAATTAAGGCTGAATATAGTTTAGTGGGTTAAAAAAAAAGCCTGGTGGATAAGCATGAGGACATGAGTTGAGATCCTAGAAAGGTGGACACATATCTGTAATTCCAGTGTGCCTAAGGTAAGATGGGAAGCAGAGACAGGAAAATCCCTGAAAACTAACTGGCCAGCTAGCCCGTTGTACACAGAAGAAAACAGCAAGAGACCTTGCCTCAACAAGGGACCAACACCCAAGGTGGTCATCTGACCTCCATACTTGAATTGTGGAATTATTTCCCCTCACACACATGCACACTCACGTGCACACATACACTTTTTGCACATAAAGATAGACAAAAATAAAACATATATAGATACATATAAAATGAAGGTGGCCCATTTCCATTTAAGAACATTACCTAGGCTGGATGTATCATTTCTGAAAGCTTTGTGGTGAGACTGTAAGTATTTGGTACATTTCAAAGTCTTCATTTCGGAGTTTACCATTCTTGTCGCCTTAGAAATAGCCTTGTCCCACCAGGAGAAGCTTCTAGAGTATCAGGGTTTTAGGTATGATCATGTCCACACCCACCAAATTCAAGAATTTATCTTACCTTATTCCTGGATAATTATGAGTGATCAGCATTTATACATACTATCAGATTAGGGATATATAGACAGTGTTGATGGACTTTGTAAATTTATGTTTCTTAAGTAAATAAAAAAATTATCTGAAGTCAATCAGCAAAATTCAAAATTTTTAAAAAAATTCAGTGAGTACATCTCTATTTAAGACAGACATATTTGGTAAAAATCTTTCATGGATGCCTGAAATATTTCATAAGGAGAAAAAAATCTTAGTGGCTGATTATAGAAATAAAAACAAAATGAAACTAATTACTTTAGAATGAATCCAATTACCTTAAATTGAAACTGCATAAGCACATATTGAAAGTATCTCAGTATTTATTCCAAGTACATTTCATATTCTCTAGAGTCAAAATGGCTCTCTCTCTCTCTCTCTCTCTCTCTCTCTCTCTATATATATATATATATATATATATATATATATATATATTCTATTTTTTCTTCTGTTTCTTTCCAGTTGATGTGTTTTGATTTGAAACCAGGAGGCTGAGGAGATGGCCCAGAGAAGTTAAAGGCACTTGCTTAAAATTTAATAATTAAGTCATTCTTCATCTTCCTTTTCTCTAGTACACCTGATGCATGTTCTATTACCTGTGAGTATTTAACATGGCTCTTTTCTATCCCTTTTCCATCAGAGGCCAACATCTAAACTAGTCCAGATAGACAGGAATCTTTGCTTTCTGGAACTCTATAGGTCACAACTAACTGAACATGGGGGTCAAGAAAAATTTGCAACAGTAAAATATTTCTGATGTGCAATAGCCAAAATTAAGTCCGCGCCAGAGACACATATCTGAAGTGTTTCTGGTAGCACTTGCCTGTGCTGCATCACGTGACTCCCCCAGTCTGGGCTCTGAAATCTGTACCACATGTGGTGTCACACCACACAATGCCAACAAATACTGCCTGAGACACCTCAGCTCAGATTGAAGACCCTTATACCTTTGAATCGCTGTGTTTCTACTGCATGTACAGTTTTCTGCTCTTATAGAAACATAATGGTTTAATTATAGAAAACAAAGGCTTTAATATTTTCTTCATCAGCATATAAGTATACATTTGTATATCTTTGTATTGGATTACATTATAATGTCTAATTTTTAAAATTTTTTTTGAGTTGCTGGCTTGAATTTCACACACACAAAAAAAATCTTTAAATGCATTTTGGCTCAAGATTAGGACAGACTTTTCAATAATTTCTGAAATGGCCTAAAACATACTGCTGATGTTTTGTACTATGTATTTATATGAAGGAGTATTCTTAGCATTAATGGTTATAAAATCAAAATATTGATCAACTCTAAAATATACTAAAGAAGTTCCATGTCCTGCAGTAACAAATATTTAATCAAGATTTAATTCTTTGTGTAAAAATAAATAAGTACATCAAACTCATTAAAATACAAATTTTCTTCTATTTTTAACAAATGATAACTTTATATGTGCAACAAAAATTGATTGAGTTGGGTGTGGTGGCACACGCCTTTAATCCCAGCACTGAGGAGGCAGAAATAGCATTGTTGTGAGTTCAAAAGTACCCTGGACTACAGGGTGAGTTCCAAATCAGCCTGAGATAGAATGAAACCATGCCTTAAAATAAAAGAAAAACAACAACAACAACAAAAAGTTTTTACCATCAATGTATGATTTATTATCAGTAAATATTTGATTTGTAAGAAATTATGAGTGAAAATAGTTTAAGAAGCCATGAACTAAACAATCCTGTCATTTTCTGGGGTGACATCCTAGAGATTAAGGTCTCAGTGTCAAAAGAAATTTTATTTTCATTGTTCTCATACTCTGGAGACAGGGGATGAATGAGCACTGCTCTGCCATTCCCTTTTTCTCTCCCACAATGAAACTTCCCCTTGACATTATCAACTGAATTAAACTATTCTTTTCATAAATTGCTTCTGGTAAAGCAATGAGAAACTCACTGATACAGACAACTTGGTACGGAGAAGTGTGGCTGTTATTACAGTGAACCATCCACATGGTTCACAAGCTTTTGAAACTGGTTTGCAGGAAGACTATGAACAAGTTTGGAACTTTGGGCTAGTGAACCTCTACAGTGTTGTAAACAGACCTTAATGGGCCATTCTTATGGGAGTTTGAAACAACAGAAGGCTCAGAGAAATGTAAGTGACGGAGGTTTATGAGGTTTCAGAGGGGAATAAGGTTTCTATTAGGAGCTGGGCTAGTGGTAGTTCTTGTGACATTCAGACAAAAAAAAAAGCTGACTGCATTCTGCTCATATCCTGAGAGCTTGAGTAAGGCTGAATTTCAAGGTGGAACAGCATTGAATCTGTGACATGGATTCTCTTAGCTGCTCTTACTCAAATCTACAATGAAAGAGCAAAATGAAAGCAGAAACATAAGGAAAATGTGAAGATTGGCACAGAAAGAAATGTGAGCATGTTTAAAGTCCAAGGCACAGAGGCTGCCGCTGTGTTAGTTCCAATTTTAAGGAGATTGCAAGTTATTTTGAAAAGAAAAAGCCTGAAGGAAGAATGCCAGAGCTCCCTGTTCTCCAAGGTCAGCATCCAAAAGCTGCTACAACTATGTTCCAAGACCAGGCTCTGTCCCAATATGGCAGAAGAATTTAGCGCTACCACCCATGTTGGTTTTGGAGGTACAAAAACATGTAAGATGGGGTGGGGGTCATGGAGTACTTCACCATGGCTTCAGAGAGCTGCTGAGACCAAGCAATGTGAAGCAGGGTCAGAGTCTCTGGATGGAGGTTCTGACAGCCATGAAGCTGTGACACTGAATGCTAAATTGGGATGGAGATGCCAGGACCATGGGATGTACCCCAAGGAAAGCTCCAGGCTTTGGGCAGATCTGGCTACAGGCAGCACAGGTCAATGGTCAGTGCTACCCCAGCCTTTGGAACCCAGATGATTTCACCATGAGTCATAAATACTGGACCAGGAGCTGTAGAATTTGGTGTGCTCTACAACCTAAAGCAGAAGTACAGAGACCCCTAAGACCTCAACAATAAAGCAGCCTCAATATTCACCCACCATAACTCAGAGAACTAAGCGGAAGAGGGGGCGGAAAGATTATAAGAGCCATGGTGGGGGAGAATATCCAGAGACATCTCCCCCCTCAGTAACATCACACTAAGAAGATGGGTGGAATCGGGCTGACTCCTAGGCTATCCATAATCCCCTACCCCATGGACTGATCCAGACTGCCCACGGAGGAAGATATCCAGCTGATTGGGGATAGGAAAGAGGGGCATTGGGGAACTGGGGATAACAACTCATTATTTGTTCATTAAATGTATCTCATTATGGATAATTAAAAAAAAAGAATTTGGTGTGTTCTCTGTTGGGGTTCAGTCTTGCTTTGGTCTAATCTTTCTTCATTTGCATCAAAGTTTTGATATTACAGGTCTTAGTTAAGATAGTGCCTTGAGTCTCAGGTGAGACTCTGGACTTTTGAACAGTGTAGAGAGTTTTAAAGACTATGGGAGCTTTTAAAGTTTGACCATCATGCAATAGCCATAGAGCCTATGAGGGCCAAGGGCTGAACATGGTGGTTTGAATGTAAAATCACATGTGTTGTAGTCAGCTTCACATTGCTGGGATGAATTTCCAAACTAGACACAGATTATGGGAAGAAGGGATTTATTTCATGCTTAAGCTCCAGGGGAGATTTCCATCTATGGTGGAATAAGCTAGCTCTCATTCATAAATCCAAGCAAAGAGAAACCATCACCAGCCAGCAAACACTTTAAGCAACAGGCACAAGACAGCAAACAGCAGGGTCCCAGCCTGAGCTCAAACCTCTCTGCATACCTTTTGGCTGGAGATCAGATCTACCCCTAAACACACATTAGGGCGGTATTACAGGATCCACTCCCCCCAATGACACCTCCTCCAGCCAGGTGGCTAGAAACCCAAGTTACAAGCTTTTGTTTGTTTGTTTTCTTAGTAAGTAGAAACTCTGTATGTACAAGTCTTGTGTTGGTACCCCCATTTCCCTCCTCTCTGCCCCTATTCCACTGAGGGCCCTCCTCAATGGGATTGCTAGAATGCCCCATGGGATGCAGGGCTTTGAGTTGTGCAAGCAGCAGACAAGTATTTTTCAGGGGGAAAGGAGGCAATGCCTCTGGATATTCCCCCCACCATGGTTCTTACAATCTTTCCACACTCTCTTCTGCAAAATTCCTTGAGCCATGATGGGTGAGTTTTAAGTCTGCTTTAGTGCTGAATTCTTAAAAGTCTCTGTGTTTCTACATTGGATTGTTTTGAATATCCTTGGAGTCTGTCTTCATTGCCCTTGCATAGGTTGTAGGACTTGCTGAGGAAGCAGCATTCTTGCTCATCTCACCACTTCCTCTGTGATTTCACTTGGGTCTTAGATGATGTGTTAGGGGTGGTTCATCTCCTTCCTGGGAGTCAGCTATCATTTTAGATCTTGTTGATAGAATTGGATGGTCCACAGTTCTCGATGACTTCTGAAAACAAGCTTTAATAAAACACCTGAGGCTATAGGGGAACATACATTCAAACTAATGCAATTTGTTTGAATACTTAATCTCAAAGTAGTGGCTCTGTTTGGAAAGGTTGTAGAAACTTCAGGAGATGGAGCCTTGCTGGAGGAAGTGGCTCACTGGGGTAGGCCTTGAGGTTTTATAAACCAACCCCATTTTCTGTTCACTCTGCTTCCAGACTCTGGTGAAATAAGATGTGGGATTCCCACACTGCCTTCTGTGTCTTTGCTGCTATGATGAAACATCCCCTCAAAACTATAAACTGAATGAACACTGTTTTTTGTTCCATAAATTGCTTCTGGTTGGGTATTTTGTCCCTGCAAAAAGAAGGCAACTTTTCTATTATGTAACTCCTCCTGCCTATTCCATTTTCTGGTGTTAGGTTGTTCTTTAGGTTGTAAAACGGGATTACCTCCTTATCACAGGAGGTTTTCTGCATTGCCTAGCAAGGGAAGCACCTGCTGTCTATATCAAAAATACTATCAATCACCAACCATGCCATGTTTGTAGAGGGGGCTTAAGACCATTAGCCTTACTATCATGTCACAGAACATCAGCATGTTGGTATTCATATGTCCAGGTGTGGGGGGGGTCTCCAACATGAGAGGTGCCCACTGTCTGCTTTAGAAAGGATGTCACCAGCCACGGCTCATGCCAAGTAAAGATGACATGGATCTTCATACTTTTAAATGGTGCCTTGAGAGTAGGTGGTTGTGGAAGGTCCTTTTCTTTTCTTCTCGCCCAGAATTCCTTATCACCAGCACTGAAGATATCAGTCCATTGAGTTGGTACTGAAAACTTCTGCCCTTTGTCCTGGGCCAAGGCATGTACATTATGGTTCCCATGTGCCACCTGCTGGTCTCCCGTGTCACTACTTCCAAAAAGGAAGGAGAAGCCATTCCACAGCCAAGCATAAATTGACCCCAGAGTCATGTATGGAGGTGAACTAGTGCATTCTCACTGCTTATTAATCATGATGAATGAAGACTCTGGGGAAAGAGGTTCATCAAATACATAATCTGGGTTTAACATTCTTAGTCCTAGAGCTGGGAAGAGTTTACCAGGCAAGCATGAGAAACTGAGTTTCCTCAGCACCCATGCAAAATGTCAGCTGTGGTAGCTCCCATCTGTAATCCCAGAGCCGGAGAGACAGAGACAGGGAATCCCTGAGACTCATTGGCTATCTAGTCTGGCAGAATTAGTAGGCTCTACATTCATGAAGTGACCCTATCTCAAAGAATAAGACAGAGAGCCACAGAAGAAGAGACCCAACACTGACCTCTGCAGATATACACACACATACACCCACACAGATATGGACACCCATACACACATGCACATCGCAGACACGTACACACATAAAATTAAACAATTTTAGTCCATGTGAAAGAATGCTTTAACAATGCACACCTTCCCCTTATATCCACAAAATGATGATTAAAAAGTAAAAACAACATAAATTTCTCTCTACTCATAATAAATACATGCATAGAATGAATGATTCCAAGAGATGCAGGTTATTTGAAAGTATTTGGTTTCTATTATGTCATAGAATGAAATAAAGATAGGAGAGATAAGAAGAGAAAAAAATCCTATTTCACCAAAATTATTGTTTGTTATACATTTAATTATTCCTTAACACTTTGTGGCTAAAAATATTTTAGCATTTTTTTTACTGATGCTAACCTTTCTGAAATTTTTAAATAAAAATATTAAACCACAAAATCACTGATTACAAGCCTATTAAAAATTAGATGAAACCACTAAGCTATCTAAGGACAGCAGTATGGATACAGGTTGAAAGCTCTCAGATCATAGCCACGGTTCAATAAGCTTCTTCAGGGGTCTCTGGAGTTTTGGAATGTGACCTCAGCTAATCTGGTTGCCATGCTAACATTCAGCATGAATGACTTTGTACAGAGAATTCTTACATCTCTTCAAATATCCTCTTCATGTTGGTCATTCTTAGGAACATTTCTGAAGTTTTAAGAAGTGTTTATTTGTTGCATGCTGTGATAGCTGCTGGATATTTTACACAAAATAATTTGTCTCCTAAATAACTTCTTTTTATTCTTGAGCCCAGGGTTCAAACCTATGTACATGGAAGCCATATCAAGAGAAATGAGAGTACTTTTTACTTCTTCCTTAAAGGACAGAAAGCCATTGAGGAAGGAATTCTCCCTCAGCCTCCTCCTGCCCGAGCCCCTGACATAGTCCACCTGTTTAAACACAGGTCTGACCAAAACCACAGCCCTCAGGCAGAAGCCACATTAGTCCCAAATTGAAAAATCTAAGCAGGAAATCAACATGTCAGCTTCCTTCTTGGCACTGTACTTGGCCTTCTTGGTTATCCCAAGGGTATGCCAATTTTGCCAGCATTTTGTTTCTCTCTGTTTAAAGTGTAGACGCAAATACTGGGACTTGAATGTTGATAGTATTGTGTATCCGTGATAGTATTGTTGTTAGTACTTCCAGAGTGGCAGCCGCGTGCTGAACGCTGATAATGGTTACCTCTCCCAGAGCATCAAAGCCTGGGAGACACATTCTCTATTGTCCCATGTCACAGATGAGGACATATGGACTCTAGTGGATTAAAGGACTTTGTTTATTGATTATTTACCATCCTTCCCTTCAACATAAGTAAACACCAGCTATGTACCAACCAACACACTGGATGCTAGGCACTCAGGCACACAATTTCTACCTTCTGGTTTCCACGGGAAATCGGAGGTCAGGAGGGTGAGTCAAAGGGTTCAGTAAAATGCTTCAGATGCCAGGTAGATAGCTAAAGAAAGCAGTGTATCAACCCAGGGAAAACAACCGTCTGATCACAGTTGTGCAGTGAGCCTCCTCAGAGGTCTCTTGTGAGTGCATCCTGACTTCACATTGGAAAAAATGCATATATCCAGTCGTGATGTCTTCTAGAAGGAAAATGAAAGCATCCAGTGGAGGTGGTGTTCTCAAGATTAAAGACATCTTAGGGGAGTCTTCAGAAGAGGGAAAATGAGCTACAGAATCCTGGGGTTCAAAAGAGGCCATCAGCTCTTCCCCCACATGGCAGTGGAGTAGAAGGACTGCTGACCCAGGCCTCAGTGAGGTGTGCAAGTTCTTGAAGGACAGACTGTTCACCGTGATGATGGGGTACACTTGCAAAAATAAGCTCTCAAGGAAGCTGTGGGCATCACCTGGTAAAAGGGGCCATGAGCAGAATGGAAGCCTAACCTCATGAAAAATTGGCCAGACCTACAACTCCCTGTCCCAGTCATTGGTTCCTTCCCACACTAAGTTATTGATCAAAGAGACCTATGGATGATAGCATGTGTAGTACTGGTAGGCGCTACATGAGCTCCCAGAAAATTGGTCAATGATATTTGGAGAAAGCAGAGACCACTAATATACAATTCAGACTGATGTCACGAGAATGCTGAACACACTGCTTTTGGGAGAGACCAGCAAGTCAAGAAGTGATCACCTGTTCAGTAGTGATATCAAAACCTAGGTGATGCCGGGCGTGGTGGCGTATGCCTTTAATCCCAGTACTCGGGAGGCAGAGGTAGGAGGATCGCCGTGAGTTCAAGGCCACCCTGAGACTACGGAGTGAATTCCAGGTCAGCCTGGACTAGAGCGAGACCCTACCTCAAAAAAAAAAAAACCTAGGTGATAATCAACGGCTTTCAAAATGGCCAAAAGATCCACTCAGTGACAAGGAACCCTTAACTGGAATTGGGATCCAGGGCAAAATCTTATGGGGACCAAAAACCTGGACTCCAAGGGGAAATTCCCACTACCAGAGACTTACAGAGAGGCTACACCTAATAGAATCTTGCCAAATTAGCAATGTTGTCTCATTTAACCTATATTGATCTCACTCTCGGAGGGAGATTCTGTTTGCATTTTTCAGAAGGCAATGAGAGAGCCATAATCAACCCAACTCCACCAACAAGCCATGAGAAGATGGCTGACATCCCAGCAAGAGATGAACCACTCAGGGCCTATCAAGTAGGCCCCAAATGAAACCTATGAGAAAATGGTGTGATAAACAAGAGACCTATCACCACA
>PVHP010029597.1:0-22263 GCA_004024765.1 Zapus hudsonius
ATTGATTGTAGTTTGCTTGGATAGTATTTCAGACTGACAGAGGCTGAAACTGCCCCTATACCTTTGTTAAGGAGGGGTTTGAACTATAAGACCTTATTTTCAGGATACAGTAAAAAAGGATAATTTGCAGGTAAGTCCATTGTAGTCCTCTTAATTTTTACCAAATGCCTTGATAGCAGCTGTGTAGCAATTTTCTATGAATTGAAACATTGAATTTAAACATTTCCTTCCAGAGAGAGGCTCTGGAGGTAAACAGGTCTGGGAAAGTTGAAGCTTAAAGGGTCACAAGACCTTTCCCCAAGGTTAGAAAAGCGGTAAACAACTACTGGAGAGCAGATTAATTTGGGACCAGCCAGGCAGCCTGCAAGTCATGTGCAGTGCTATTGTTGTGTGAAACTGGGAAGATGCAAACCAAACACATGTGTCTCTACCTAGATAGGGGACAGATGACAGAACCAAACATGATTGCACCCAAATCTAATTTTGGTGAACCAATGAGTTGGTTGAGGTTACTTGCAGAGCATTGGTGAGTGGTTACTTCCAGGAGCATGGATGACTCGAAGGGACCTGCAACACCCCAAAGCACACCCCAACATGGGTGACGACTCCTGCAGCTGCATCTCGGGTGCCTACTGCACATGAGAAGTCGAAGCAGTTGGCTGGAAAAGAGCAGTGTGTATTTGAATAACTACTGCTAGGGTGGAAGGGAACAATATTATCTGAGACTGGCTGAATTTCCAAGGCCCTTAAGAACCATCATAGATTTTGGACAGTAGAGCAATGTTACCTAATATATCTTTTAGGAAAATCCTACCTCATTTTCCTGGACACAAATGAAAGATCACCTTGTGAGAAGTTGAGAATAGCTTCCCTCTCCTCTGGGTCTAGAACCAGGGTCAGAACTTGCCTTGGGGAATCATGCTTCATCTTCTCTCAGACTGTGACTGGATGTTCTTAATGGCCAACACCAGAATTGGAGCACATGTTTCAGGCCTGGCCAATGTTTCCTCAAGTTCCCCTCCTCCATACCCTACCCCCACTACCATTATTGGTTCATAAATGTACATTTGCATCAGATTGATTCAATAAGAATGAATTCTGGAATTTCTGTAGGAACCGCCATAAAGGTAAAATGACTTTTCCTTTCAGTTTATGTCTGGGAATATTTGTCTCAGAAGCTGAAGTTAACAGAGAGAAAGGAAAAACCAAGAATCAAAGTTCTGAGTGACATTATGTCAGCTCCTAAATCAAGTCACACTTGAAATCAGACCTATGGCAATGCTTTTTGATCACAAGACCTAACAAAAATTTCTTATTGTTTAAGCAAAATTGAAGGTTTTTTCCCTATAACTTAAAGCCATAGCTGATAAGAGAAAGTTACCATTTGAATTATTTGACTGAAAACCATGATGCATAGGGCAAGCAAGCATTTTGAATTGAGGTTGTATGCAAGGGACTTTTGTGTTTTATTTAGTGAGAATGTGGATTATTGAATCATTTGTTTTGAATGTCACCACTACCATGGGATTTGTTCAGAAATAAACGGTGCAAATTCAAGTGTTTCCCTCTGACTAGTCAGTGAGGGTATCTGACCAGTCTTCTCCAAATGGTTAAGAGACGGCAAATAATCAAAGGAAGTTGAGCTCAGTGACTTTGGGCAGTAACCTGTAGTGGATGGAGGAACAAGAGGGCATTTAAACAGAAACAGGGACAAGAGAAAGCTGGTCATGGGGGTAGAGCTCATGGAGGTTAAAAATAGCAGATCACTTGCTAGAGTGGATTTTTTTCTTAAGTCATCATAGGCTTTTATTGTGTGATTTAGCATCTATCAGGAATAATTGTATCTGCAGAGGTTCTGCTGTGCTAAAATGCTGAGGAATTACATTTCCACAGGGATATCACTTTACTCTTGACTTTAAAACTACATTTCTACACCTTATCTCAAGACAGCCCTGTCCAGTGTCACATTAAGAATGCTTAAAAGAAATAGGAAAGTTCCAGGATGCCTTAGCTCCTCCAGAAGGACAGGTAGCTATCAGCCCAGGACAGTCCCTATTTTCACCAGCAGTGTAACACCTTGCCTAATTTTTCCCCCTTTAACAACAACAACAAAAAATGGTGATGCATGCATTGTGTTATTGTGTTGCTCCTTTTGAATTATGTTAATCATGTACCATTTGGTACTACGTTTCACACCAATTACAACAATAGAGTGAAGTAATAGGCACCATACCATTTCCCAGTGGAACTTGTTTTTAAAATACAAATAAGCAAATGAAGATATTAACAGCTTTCCTTGATCTTAAATTGTTACACATTATGCAAAGCTCTTTGGGGATCATAACCACTGAAGCTTATGGAGTTACTGTAATTTATCATTGGCAAGATTCTCCATATCAACTGAACTGTGTAAAACTGAACTAGAAAGAAAAGGGAAAACTTTGGAAGAAACAGAGCAAATAATCTTGGTTTCACTTGTGTCTGCTCATAGGAATGTGTAAGAGACAGCCATGGAAGTGAATAAATACAGAAGGTAAGTTTGGGGACGGAATCCATTTCTTTTTTTTTAAGGGAGGCAGTTCAATTTAGCCTGAAACAAAATTACAAGATTAGATAGATAGATGATAGATAGATAGATAGATAGATAGATAGATAGATAGATAGATGTAGAGGTAGAGGTATATGTATATATTTATGTTAAACATGAAACGATCAGCTATATGATTAAATGTTATAGAAAAGTTAAAAATTCTGAATACAACATACCTTACAAGTTTATGGGATCTGTGTCCCTACATACAAATATATCTAAAATGTTTTGATGAAGAACTAATGTTTCGATGTTTTTATATCAGTTACAAAATTCACTTAGGAAAATTCTTAGAGATCAAATATGGTAATAAATAAAGACTGATTTTCATGAATACCTGTGCCCAGTGGCCATTTGACCTGAATTATACAACACATTTTGAGCATTGTAACTCTAAGTGCATTTAATTTTTAATTGACTTTTCTTTGGCAGTAAAGTGTTTGTATTCTATTCATGGTACTCCCTCTGGTATATAATTTAACACATGAAAATTCTTCTTTTACTCCTTACCAAGGTTCCCTAGCAGCCTGATGGATAAGGTGTCTAATTATAGGAGTACTGCAGAAGGCTTTGGATCAAATCATATGTTTTTATTGAAAATGAGGTCATGTTGTGTTGTGTGATATAACAAAATAATCGTTTAACTATTTTTTCCAAGTCAAACATAGAGTAATTAGGCTTAGTAACATGGTTTCCTCCCCAAGATCCATAACTCAGACCTGGTGGCTTGGGAACAATATGGGTAGAAATTCTGTATGTTATTCTTGGAATTTAAATCCATGGTATTTTCTAACTAAACTATTTTGGACACAATTTTATTTTAAGTTTTACTTTCATGGCATTGTCTAGGATCACATTTGCCAAATAATAATAGAAAATTATGTGGTTCGAATAACTACCATTTAAGGAATAGAAATCACATTTTGATAGATAATGAATTGAGAAGTTCTAAATCATAATAATTTAAATGAGTTATTAAAGTGATATCATTGATAACCTGTTTGAATATTTTGATAAATCAGATCTTTCATGGAATTATTGATTTCAAATATATTAGTATAAGAGTCCCCTCAAAGCTGTTCATATAATCTATTTCTGTTATATTCCCAGTTTCAAAGGCTGTGTTTTATATGTACCTGAGAACCTAATGTTTAAATTTGTTATCAGAGAATAGGAGATCCTTGCTATATCTAAGTTGTTTTGTTTGAATTTTATTAAAGTAATGCAGTTAGACCAGCCTGAAGCCTTTTGTCCAAATAATGTCAAAATTTAAACTTTTTATGGTATAGGATTAGAAACAAATTTTTAGGATAGAAGCATAAAATTATCCCACTATTGAATTGGAACTCTCTTGTTTTCTGTTCCGAAGAGTATAATAACAGTAGCTCCTTTCAAAACACTGAAGGTTGCTGTGTATTTCTCATTGTTGTGTATTTCTCATTGTTGGGTAGCTCGTGAAAAACCCTTTCATAATTTAACTTCATTCAACATTTATGCATCAAAGGGATATTGTATAGTGCACCATTATAGAATTTCCATATTCATCTACTGGCATGATTTTTAAAAATGTGATATTGTCAAAATTTTGCTTTCTGTGAAATTAAAATGCCTCTTTAGGCATCCAGAACAGCTGTATTGAATAGCCTGACATCTGTGAAATCAAAAGTGTATTTTGAATTCAACTTTCAAACCACAGTATTCAAGTAAGCAAAAACTGACCATGTGTTAAAAACACTTGAAGCTCTTCCTCTTGTAACTGTTTATCTACATTTTTAAAACTCTGTTTACACTGTAGTAACAGCTGTGTTTAAAAGGGACATGGCAGAGCAGACTAATTTATAATGCAAAACTCTATTCTAAAAAAATCCTCATATTTGAAAAAACACTTCAAAAAAGAGCAAAAATGATTAAAATAGACACAACCATTTGTTTAAACTCTGACTTTCTCAAGAAAAAACAGCCTAATGTAAACTGGCCTATGCATGTTCCAAGCAGCTGTTCTGTGTAACGCCTCTATGAAACCTTTTCCTTAGAGGGGGAGAGGGCAGAGAGCAAATGAGAAACTGACCACAACAGAAGGTCATTGCCATGTTAAAAAACAGTACATATCAAAGGATGAAATGTTAAATATTTTCCAAGAGTGCCAAGTTGGTTCACTCAGGGGCTGAGGAGACACAGCCAAGGACCAGCCCTGTAGCGAGTGGTGTCACAACAGAAAAGGTCACACCATTCCAGCATTCTTTCCTTGAGTTTCTGTAGGTAAACTGTGAAACATTTTAGTAAGAAAAAGAAAATATACACGCATGCACGCACGTGTGCGTGCACACGCACACAGAGAAAACACAAATATATATATAAGTGGTTTTGTCTCTGTTGTATGATACAGTGTCAACCTCTCTTCATTCCCCTTTAAAGGAAGATGTAATTATTGTACAAACTGTGAACATGATAATAAGCCTCTTTTCCACCGTTCCAACTAATTCCTCTCTTGAGGTGTCTGTGTGACCACTCTTTCTCATAGATCTCTTTCTTTGGTTCCTATGCTGCCACTTGGCTGTCCTGCCTCTTTCCCGTCTTCAGGGCTATAGGTGCAACACCATGTCCTCTCATTTCCTGAATCTTCCCTGAAACCCTGTCTTTGGCTATCTTCTCATCTCAGATGCAGCAAAACAGTCTCATGTATCTCCAAGAGGCAAAGGAAGCTGTTTTCCATGTTTTGTGTCCTTCCAGCCTTTGAGGTTATGTCACATCTGGAGGGCCCTGTGGACTAGGCAGTAAAGAGCATGCTGCCCATCAGAATGCATCATGGACATCTCACAAACCCATACCCTGCATCACACCCACATAGTGACCCTGAAAATGTAGACATGACACATAGAAAGGAACAGGGAATCCCAAATACAGTGAGTTCCCAAAGCCTCGACCTATAGAAAAAGGATCCAATATAGAAATGGAACTAAAGAAATATGATGACCATTTCATTTCACACAGGTGGCTGTGGAATGGTATTCCCAGCCATTCCTAGCATAATGCCTAGAGCATTAGTGGAGTTCAGCAACAAATTGGATCTCCTTGTATTTATGGAAGGTAGCAAAACAGCTTTCTCTCTCTCTCTTTAAACTCCTTCCTTCTCTCTTTCCCTTCTTTCCTCTAAAGTTATGAACATATTTTGAAAATTTATTCTGTACCAGAAATTCTATTTTTGAAATCCTGAAAAATACAATAGCAAGCAAATGCCATTCCTGACCTGTAGAGACAAAGAGCTGATGAAGAAATTGGAGGAGGAGAGGGAGGAAAGAAAGGAAGAAGGGAGGGGGAGAGGGAAGGGAAGGAATTAATGAGTAATGACAAAGGCAAGGGAATAAGACAAGGTAGAATATTAGAGAGTGGTTATGGGGAGGGTGCTCTCTTTTACAGAGTGGTTATGTCTCCCTCTCTGAGTAGAATAAATTAATCATGCATCTTTGCTTATTTCTAGGAAGTGCACCTTACAGGAGTCTGTTGAGGTAGCACTACAGGAGGGCATACTTCTCAATCAAGTTTCTGATCCAGTTATTCTATAAATGTATAATCCAATTTAACATATGAGAGAAGAAACCTGTATTCTTCATGGGAATTCTAACCTTTCTTTGGGTTTCATTGACATAAAAGCCCAAATACAGTTTAGAAACATAACAGAGATGAAATTAATACTATGCTCTTTTTAAGATACTTAAATGCAAATGCTCAAATGGAAGGAATCATCTATCTATGCTCTATTTGTGTCTGTGTGTATGTTTGCCTATAGCCATATTGACATCATCTTTATCCACATTGACATCTTGCTATGCCATATACTCTGGCATACCCATGTCTATCTCTGTATCCATACAGATGGATATGCTTGCTACTAAGGCCTCAAGGTTGGTTAGCTTATTTTTGAAAGATACAAAATGACCTCCTGATAGTAGAATAGATAACTATATACATATAACATGAATCTATAGCCACATCTGGTTATGCTTACAACTGTATATGGACACATAAGGTTTAAGCTTAAGCACTCCCAGGTTATTCACTCTTAAACGATTAGATCAGACATCTTCAGGAAGAAGATGACTCTACTCATCAAGCACAGTTGGAGGGGGATTCTTTTAGTATCATGGATAGAGATCTCAAATGAAGTTGCCTTGGAAAATAAATCATTCTACATGACTTTCAATGTTACTGTGTTATTTTGGAAAATGTAAAAAATTTCTTGCAACTTCACAAAGGTGTCTTCAGGTTTTGTCCTCAAAGCCCCCCCATCACACATCAGTCATTGGTTTCCTGTCGTCAATGCCAGGGTAAATGACATTTTGTTGGCATCAAAGAGTCCGAGGGCAGTGCCAGCATCATCTAATACCATAGATGTACAAATGGAAGATAGGTTTGACAAGATGTTTTTTTTAGAGTAAGTGCAATGAAATTGACATTTTAAAATGTATTTCTCTACCTCAATGTTATTTGTATGCATAGTAGAAATTTGGAAGCTTGTATCAATCATTTCCAGTTAATTTTATATAAGCAGGAAACATAATCATTAAGACTTCTCCAGGTATGTATCAGTCTTATGAATTAATGTTTTCTTCAGCATACAGCATTGCCCCAACAGATGCTCAAATGTATGAGAAGATATTCAAATAATTTCATATTTTCTAATATTTTCCCAATGCTAACCTTTCCAAGATATAAGAAAATATATTTCTTTTTTTTTTCTATTTTTAAAAAGACTATCCAGAGGCATGGCACCCCTCAGTAACAACACACTTGGGCCAGGAGAACCGGGCTGAATACTAGGCTATCCATAGTCCCCTGCCATAAGGATTGATCCAGAAGACCCACGGAGGAAGACATCCAGCTGATTGGGGATGGGAAGGGGGCATTAGGGCATTGGGGATAACAACTCATTGTTGGCCCATTGAATAATGTAACTCATTATGGACAATAAAAATTTTTTAAAAGAAAAGAAAATATATTTCTTAAATAGCTTAGTGCTTGGTATATTAAAAAAAGAGATGATAGTTTTTTAAAGGGTAAAGAGCACATCATTTTTTTGGAAAAAGTTAAAGTAGTTTCCTTGGCAGGTTTTCTCAGGACCTTTACTATTCTAATGTACATGGTGACTGCAGAGATCTTTGCATGAAACATTTCTCAAATGAGCTTGACCACCGAGCTCCCTTCCCATAGCCTCATCCTGACATAATGTTTGTAACACTCTAGGAGAATGTCTCCTAAGAGTCATTTTGATCTTTCACAAATCTATAAGGAAAAAGATTTAGCTTCTCTTAATTGTTATAAGAGAAATATTATGAGAAAAGATACTC
The DNA here is from genome assembly GCA_004024765.1 of Zapus hudsonius. Lineage (NCBI taxonomy): Eukaryota > Metazoa > Chordata > Mammalia > Rodentia > Dipodidae > Zapus > Zapus hudsonius. The sequence goes on from PVHP010029597.1 coordinate 7,936, forward strand.
ACATTTATTAATTCATTTGTAGCATAATTATTCTGTACCTACTATGCCCTTTTGTAGGCATCAGTGAAAAATACGCAAGGTTCTACTCTTAAAAAATTATTTTCTAGTGGAAAATAAGCATATACATGCACACTGAGAGAAATGATTATATAAGAGTGTTAATATAATAGGCTTTTTTGTTTTTTCTTCTAACATGATTAATTATGTCTACAAATGTAATATAATTACAATCAATCCAAAAAGTGTTTTTTGTGAAATTTGACTAAGTGATCCTGAACTTTTTCTAGAAGAACAAAGAGACAAAGGAGAGTCAGAATGGTTTTAGAGTAAGAATTTTTTCCTAAACTAGTTTTAAGTTAAAAGTTTTTTGGCTCAAAGATGGATAACCAAATGGAAGAAATACAACCCAAAAGCAAACACATGCCTATTTGGAAACGTGATGGCTATAGAAATAGCACTGAAGATCCATGTGGATTATTGAATAAGTAGTACTGGGACAACTGGTTTCTCCAGTGAAAAAGTAAATGAAATCCCTGCCTCACACTATATTTATAAAAGAAATAAGGTGGAATAAAGAACTAAGCATTAAAAAATAGTATCATTAAAACATTTAGGAAAATAGTCATATCGCATTTGGGAAGAATATTTTAAAAAGTAAAGTAAATCTATAGATAAGAATATCAAGAATAGCTATATGAAAGTGAAACTTATGATCAAAACATATCTTGAAGATGAAATGATAGTGCAGTTTAGGAGATGGTATTCCCATTGCATATGACTGACAGAGCATAATAACAAAAGTATGTGAAGAATTTCCAAAATCAATATTCAAACCGGGCTGGTGGCTCATGCCTTTAATCCCAGCACTCGGGAGGCAGAGGTAGGAGGATCACTGTGAGTTCAAGGCCACCCTGAGACTACATAGTGAATTCCAGGTCAGCCTGGACTAGAGCGAGACCCTACCTCGAAAAACCAAAAAAAAAAAAAAAATCAAGCAAGTTAGCAAGAAAGTAAACACAAAATATAACACAGAATATAAACAGATTATTCAGAGAAGATAAAATGGGATAGTCAGTAAACATATGAAAAGACGCTCAACTGTGCTAGTAATTCAAACAGTGCAGTTTAAATCACTCATTTTCATCATTCTAGAAACATTCAAAAATTATTTAGTGTGTGTGTGTGTGTGTGTGTGTGTGTGTGTGTGTGTGTGTGTGTGCATGCTCACACACAAGGACTCCAGCGTTTCTTGCTGTGGCAAATGAACACCCATTTGGCTTTATGTGGGTGCCTGGAGAATTGAACTTGAACTTGCAGGCTTTGGACAGCTGAGCCATCTCCCCAGCCTCCTGGAAGCATTTTTAAAGACTGGCCATACCAAGTGTTGGTGAGGAGGTAAAATTATGGAAACTCTTACATTATTTGTAGATACGAATGCTAGTGACCAAGTATTTTCACCTCTGGATGTTGACTCTGGAGAAGCTCTTGCACACACACAGGAGATATATATTAGACTGACCCAGAGCTGGAAGACTAGAAGCGGCAAAAATTACCTCTAACATGTGTTTAATGACATGAAATTTAGGATTATTAATCCAAAGACTATTCCACAATAGTGACAGTGAATAAATTTGAACTATATGTAGTGCCATAGATGTCTCAAAAATCTAACTTTTGTAGAAAAATGAAATTTCAGAGACATACAAAAAGTATAACAACTCATATAGAGTAAGAAATACAAAATGATACTGTTATTTAAGAAAACATACATACATATACACCTATAAAATCTGGAAATAATTTCATATTAACTCATTAAATACATATCACTTGTATTTATAAAACCATATGCCCCAGACAATGATGTGGAGCTTACATTTCTTTCTATAATATTTGTGCATTTAAACCTCTTACATGAAGGTTAAGACAGTTGACTTTCTACAGACTGGATTTCATCCTATATAACCCAACAGTCAAAGGCGCTTCCATTATCTATGATTCTATAATGTAGTTGTAGGTTCACCCAGCAACCTGTTAGGAAGACACTGAGGACATCATGGTTATTGTTAACGATTCAGAATCCCATAACGCTACATACCGTGTTAGTCACACCATTTCCTGACAGAGTAATCCAAGGCAAATCATTTGACCTCCGTGAACTATTTCATGGTCTATAAAAGGAGGGTAATGATAGCATCATCCTCACTGAATTATCATGAGGATCACATGAGGATCTAGGGGGAAATGCTTTGCAAATCATCAAGTCGTTTTGCCAAAAATAGTAACTCATCCCTCTACCCGTTGAATGTAAATGATGCTTCCCACATGGAACTTACTTTGGAGGAATTATTTGCTCTGGTGAAAGAGGCAGGGCTGGAAACAATAGCCGTCAGAAACACAAACACACATACACACAAAGAAAGCAAGTTAAATAATGTAGTTGAGATTTATCCAGTCTATAGGAGGCAATCAGTGAGGAGCAGGGAGTTGGTTGATGAATGAGTTTCCTGGGACCTTGAGGCATGGCTGTTAGATCAGTGCAGCATGTGCAGAGTGTTGGAGGTAAGGGAGAGAGAATGTCTATTTGTAAAATAGCAAGGATAGGCTTAATTTATCCAGCCTGGTTAGGATTCTTTAAAAAAAAATCTTTCCAGTCATGGTTCTTATTAAGTGTGGAAAGTTTTCTTGCTCCTGTAGGTTAACCTAACTTTAAACATGTTGAAGGAGTTGGAGAACAGTGAGAACTGATATGTATGGGGTAATTATCATCCAGGGGCAGCGATCTAGCCCTTCACAGCATTTTTGACTAGGTTCAGACCATCTTATCAGTCCACTGTGATTTGGTCACCATAAAGTATCCCTGTGGGAAATCTCACCCTGGCTTATTAAACACTGTCAGAATCTAAATTTACTCTTTTAAAATCTAATCCAAAACTGGCCCCCAAAAGTTATTGTAATATTCTTCTTGAGTAAGTGTGGCTTCCTTGATCTTGAGGAAATCTTTGTGACTTAAATTCTCTTGACTTTATCAGCACCCCATTTTAAAAACAATTCTCTTTAAATCTTTGTTTTGATTCACACATAATGCTAGGTTGAAAGGAATTCTGCCTGGTTTTCTAAATAGTCTGGGGTCTCTACTGGATCTGACTCAGCTGTAATGTTCACCGCGAATGCATAAAACACTACTGTGTCGCCGGTTAATGTTGGAAGTTCAATAACATAAAGTATGTTATGATGAGATTTTTGTTTATGGTGAAATGTCCTGTCATCGCATCCCTTTCATTAAGCTGTGGGGCGCTATTAGTTTCTACATAAGTAGTCAGTACTTTGTTGTGGATAGGACAATATTTAAATTTAAGATAACTGATGCTCAAATAAAGTCAATCCTATTGATGGGTTGAGAAACAAAGAAGCCTTACATTCACACTGCTGCCTTGCCTTCTTTTTGTTAAGAGAGGGGAGTCTGCAGGAGCTAGCGTGCATGAAGAAGGAATTGTTTTTTGTGGAGACAAGCCTGGTATTTCAGGGAAATAAGAAAGTAATAACAGATGTAAAGTCAAGGTGAGAAACGGCACACACTTCTCTCTCCTTCCTGCCTCCCGCTTCAAGTCACATTCCATCTGGAATACTTTAGACCATTCCCCCAACATTTTAGTTACTGAAAATAAACCTGGGAAGTTTGATCTGCTTGCCCTCTGCTTGGGACACTAAGAATTGAGCCATAGTTCCTGTGATTTACTTATATACTGAAAAACTAATCATAAGTCAAATACCTCACAGTAGATTAGAGGTTAAAATATATCACCCCGCTTAACTTTCTACTTACCTCACCTTTCTTCTTCTGGATGCTGGCCTTCAAGATTGAGCCCTGCCAGACCCCAGATCAAACCAAGAGTTACTCAAGCAGTTACTCAACATATGAACTTCCCATCCAAGGGGCCTGTCCTGCACATGACTCTGAATGTTCTGTTTGCTGTCGGGCACACCTGAGGCCAGGGCCATGGCTTTTCATCTTGTCCATCTTGTCCCCTAACACAACTCACTTCATTCCTACCTGCCTCACACTTGCTCTTCATGGCACAGCGCTGGGATGCTTTCTTTGACTATGCCCTGCAATTTCAGCCTGGTGTCCCACTTCCTCCCTCACAATCCCTAGTGCCAGGGTCACTGCTCTACACTTTGCTCTTGAAGGTCATCTACGGGTCTCACGAGGGATTAGCCAGTGGAGACGTTTTCCTGATGGCTTGTGGTTCCCACAGACTCTTGGTTAATTGCTGCCCTAGCTTTGAGAACATCATCTCAAACCGTGCTTCCTAACTCCCCTCTCTTTCTGCCCACCTCACCCATAACCTGAACTAACAACCTCTTATTTATGTCATGCCTGAGCCTGATGTGTCCTTCAGACGCCAGACTTGCCAAATGACGACACTCCCTGAGGGGTGAGCACGATGCCACTCTCTGATTCCAGATATGCCAGCCCACCTCCTTTGGCATTTACTCAACAGACATGGACACAATCCTTACTGGATAGGTCAAAAGCAAATCCTCTTGTGCCGCTCCTGTGCACAGGTATTATGTTCAAAGTAGCTCTCTTACAAAAGAACATTCATGTGTTATGTACATATAGTAACAATAGCGTCTTACCAAACTGTACTTCAAGCTAAGGGCTTTCTTAAGAAATATTTTGAATATCCTATAGTTCCTTGGGGATTAAAACCAGAACTATCATATCCTATCTCCTGTGTAGCACAGCATAGGAAAGAAGAGGTTCAGAGGCTGCTAGTGTCTGTAAGGTTCCCCCTTGATTCTTGGTTCTGAATAGAGGTGGTACCTCCACCTAGAGGCCTTTTCAGAAAATCTTGGGAATAAAGTTTCTCTGTTGGTTATACCCCCTTGCTTTTTTTTTCTTAACACCTTGTCAATAATTAGATACATTGTATGAGCAAATCTTGTGGTGGTAAACCCATTTCCCTTCTCCCTGTTCCCACCCCACTGGGGAACACCTTGTTTTTGGTGGAACAAGGTTGCTAAATATTCTACAGAGCAGGAAAGATGAACCTGAAAGCTGAACCTTCAGCCTGTAGCATCCCCCAAATGGACATATGAGTGGGAAATGTAGTCATAATTATTTGAGCAAAACACCAGATGCCACTTTACACAGAGACACAAAATCCTTTGAAGCGGTCTTAAGAAATGCTGAATTTTCAGGAAAACAACTGACCAGAACTGATGGGGAAGCGATCCTTCTTGTGAGGAGCCTTAGTGAGGGGCATTTGCATTGGGAAAAATTATGCCAGCAGTTGCCCTGCTACCCTGCAAACCTGCCTGCATCTGTGCTGCCAAAGAAAAGCAGAACAAGACAGAGCTGAGGTTTGCATGTCTTAAAAGATAGGAAAGAGATATTTCTTTGATATTGCTGTAGTCCATGTCATAACACTGGGAATTATTTTGACATTACACTTATAAACATGGCCCCACTCATTTGCAAAACTATTTCTATATTCTGAAGTTGTTTCTTCTTGACATTTTTCCATACTTAGATTAAGATGAGTCCCTTCTTTTGATTATCATATAAAAATGTACAGTCTGTTATTACTTAACCAAGCACTAGTTTTTCGTCTTGTACCCATTTGTACCTCTCCTCTTTAATATTGCCAAACATCTTGTACAGAATGGCTTCTGACCTTCCTAACTCCCACTTATTCGTTATAAATATGTGAAAGCATAGAACCACTCTATTGTGTCTTTCAGTGTCCATATATTTACATATTGAGTCACATATGATTTTTATTATAAATTGCTTTCCTTTAGTTGTGCTTTCTTAAGCAGTTATATATTGTATAATTAGGTAGGTTGCATTCTTTCTGAATTTTATTTTAGGATTACATTACCTTTCCATTACTATGGCAAAAATCCCTGAGCAAATCAACTTAAACAAAGAAAGATTTCTTTTGGGTCACATTTCTCAGTGTTCAGTTCATGGGGACTTGGCTCCATTGTTTGTGAACACATGGGAGGCAGAACATTCTGACATGATGGGGGTGGAGAGAAGAGCAAAGCTGCTCACCTCATGATAGCCAGGAAGAAGAGAGAGAGAAAGGAAGGGAGTCCGGGGAATAAGATATATACTCTGCAAGAGCATTATCCCAATGACATACTTCCTTTCATTAATATTTGATTGATGATTTTCCACATATACATGATATATTTTGATCACAATTCCCTCCCATTACCTTCCTTTGTCCCTTCCCTTGGCTGCCTTTCACTGAATCCCTTCTTCTATCCAGCTAGATCCTCTTCTGTTTTGATACCTTTTTTTCTTCCTCCATCACCTATGATGAAATGTTGATGGACCCAATATTATGTAGGTAATGACAGCCACTGTGAGGTGACATAGGCCATGGCTGCTTTGTGCATTTCAATAATGTAACTCATTATGGACAATAAAAAAAAGCACTCCTCTCTATACTCTGGCTCGTATGCTCTTTCCAACCCCTCTTCCACAATGTTCCCTGGGCCTTGGAGGGTGTGATAGAGATGTCTCATTTAGTGCTGAGCACAACAGTCACTTTTTCTCAACACTTTGATGAGTTTGGAGTCTCCCAGTAGACATTGCTATCTGCACAAAGAAGCTTCTCTGTCCAAGGGTGAGAGCAGCACTGATCTATGGTCATAAACATAAAAATTTAAAGAGTAACTTGATGGGCACAACATATCCATTTAGCCAAACAATAGCAGTAGCTTCCCCGCAGGCTCTATGACCTTCTCAGCCATAGGCTTTGGATTAGATCTTCTCCTGTGGAATGGGCCTCAAATCCAATCAGTCATAACAGTAATACCAGTATTATACCAGTGGCCACTGACATACTTTCTCCAGTAAGTGCCCAGAACTTGAAGTTCCTGCCATCTTCCAGTAGCCCATTAAGTTATGAATACATAAATGGTAGCCCATTCTTGAGGTAGAAGCCTAGATGATCCCACCACCTGCAAAAGGCCCCACTTTTAAACCATGCTGTGTTAGGACCATTGCTCAACACACGAGCTTTAGGGGAACAGGCGTTCCTATCTTAACCATAATAAGGATAATTAAGGATATGATTTAAAGGGGGATGTAGGTTTTCATGGGATTGTTTCAACTACCCTAGATCTATTAACAACTTTTATCTTGCAAAGACCTTCCTTGGGGCAAGAGAGAAATTTTGAATTTTTGCTGCTAATGTAGTATAAATATGTGATGGTTAGGTTTTGTTGTCAACTTAATATTTTTAATTATCTTGGGTGGGTCTCTGAGGATGTTTACAGGAAGGCAGCCTCTCAGTAGAGGGCAAGATGTAAGGAAGCTCAAAGGAGCTAGAAGTAAACATCCTTTCCTGTGTGGGCAGTGCAGGAAGGAAATTCCAGAGACTCAGGAAGCCATTAAGTCTGGGATAGAATTGCAACACCTCACCCTAAGACTATATAAAGGGGAAGAAATTCTCTCCTAAGCCCCCCTACCCTCCTGCCTTTTTGCTGTTCTGTGCGTATGGTGTTGGTGATGGGTTTTTCTCTCTGCTAGGACCTGTGAAAGGGGAGCAGCTCCTTTTGCCTTCTGGTACTTCCCCTGTATCTTATAGCTACAAATAAATACTTTCCTCCCCCAAATTGTGCCTGGTTTGAAGATTCATCCCAGCGGTGTGTGGCTGACTATGACAAAGCACTAGTCAATCAAAATGACTTTAGTCATATGTAACAAATATTGTTGAATGCTGACCTTTTCCAAAGAATTTGTACAATAGCCCAACTCCAGCAGGGTCCTGTCATGTCCGATCTTGTCAATGAGAACAGTTGTACCCAGGTTTTGTTTAAAGAGTTTTACATGTTATCTCATTTGCTCCTATTTAGAAAGCATTATGAATAGATAATGTTTTCTATTACCTCCACTTTCACAAATGAAAATAATTAAAAAATTTAAAAGTTTGTACAAAGTCATGCAGCTAGCAAAGAACAGAGATGAAGCTAAAGCATACTGACCTTTGACCAATATTCTACGTCACTTCACGTTTGTGAATTCCTCTACCACTGATGGACAGAGCAGAAAATTCAAATAGTGAGAGGTTCTGAGCATCACTTTTTACTAAAGAAGAAACTAGAGAAGGCGTAACAATGAGACATGCAACCGCTGATAACCCTGTGTGACCCAGTGCCTGCTGATGGATAAGGGCGATTATCAAAGAGGAAAGCCCATGGAGTCATGAGGGTGTTCTCCAGGACTTGGGATCATATTCAATCATGAAGAGAGGGCTTCACTGAGAAACAATTCAGGGGAAGTAACCATGACAGAATGCAGTGACTGCCATGGGTTTTCCTAGTCACTTTGCACAGACTCTCCGAGACAAATGGAGGCTCCTGGGCACTTCATTTCATGAGTTCAAGCAACTGATTCATGTAATAATTCCCACAAATGTGGTCAATTTTTATCATAATCCTTGAGTTCTTGGTGAAGAACCTTCCATGTTCTTGAGATCTTTTTTCCTATTCTGATGGAAGATATTTTTAAAACATGGAGCCCTCTCTAGTCCACTGACTTACTTTGCTCCGGATGGGGGCATCCAGGATGATCAGACCACCCTGCTAGGAGGTGGGGAGACAAGAGTAGGAGATTAAAGTACCAGTCTCAGAATTAGACCTTAAGAGTCATCAATGGATATGGGAAAGGAGAAAAAGGAACAACAGAAGTAAACCTGAGAGCCTAACCTGTGTAAGAAAATGGAAGACTTGCATTCAGGCTTATTTTACCACTGATAATCTGTGTGAAATTGAACAATTTGTCTGGCTCAGTGTTTTTATTTGAAAATTGCAAGACTTTAGTAGAGTACCTACAGCTTTCTTTCTTAAAAACTCATGATTCTTAAAGATATTGACAATCTAAGTACTATTTCTAAGTGAACTAAGTCTATTAAAATTTATGAAGAGGGAAAGTGCCCATTGGCAGTGGAAAAGGTGTGGGATAGAACTCAGAAGATGAAGCCTTTGGTATCTCTTTTGTTGCTAAATCCAGGTGAAAGCTTATTGTTTATTTGGGTTGTCTGATCCATTTTCCCTCAAATTAGAAGCAGGCAGGAGTTCTTTTCTCACCTCCAGTAGGTTTACCATGTTGTTTTACAATTTGGGTGGCACACAAAGATGATACAAGGGAGAAGAAGTATTCTTATAAAGGTGTCATAGTTAAGTATCTGTGTGCCAGGAAGATAGGCCATACCAAAAGAGTGAGGGGAGCTTGAGAATGAGGTGTGCACACATCACCAGAAACACCTTTCTATGGTTCTTCTCTCCAGGATCACGTTGTTATCACTCATGTTATTGAGGGTCCCATGGCACTTCATGTGTTTCTAATGTAGTCATCCCCAATTTTTTTTAAGCTATATACAGGACAAGTATTTTAACATCTATTGTCATCATTGTTTCATTAAATTTCTCAGAGGAGGAAATAAATTCTTTTGGAAAGAAGAACTTGTTTTAAAGAGATAAATAAATTCAAATTTTAAAATATTGAGTGATAAGAATTAAGTAAAAAATATACTAATTTGGTATTGGAGAAATTGCTCACTGGTTCAAGGCACTTGCTCTGCAAAGCCTGATGAGCAGAGTTTGGATTTCGAGCACCCATGTAAAGCCATATGCAAAGTGATGCATGCATCTATAATTCCAGTACCCCTACAGCATCGGCGGTGTGTGTGGGGAGGGGGGTGGACAGAGTCAGGACTCCTGAAGCAAGCAGGCCATATAGAGTGACCTTCACAGTATTAAACAACAAGAGAATCTTGTCTCAAGGAAAGAGAGAAGTTCTGATCACCTTGTGTACACTAAGGCACACATGCCTTCTCCCACACATACATAGGTAGACATACTTTAAAATATATATATATATTAATGTAAAATAGATGTCCTATTTGATTTTTAATTAGTGTAGACTGTAAGTCAAAAATAGTTGAGCAAACACATCCTAAAAATTATTGATTGAAAAGGGAGGGAGTGTCTTAATTCAATGGACTGCCTAGTACTCCTTATGAAATCCTATATGTACCTGACCTATTTCTTAAAAAAAAAGTCTGTGTTTGAGGGATTTACCAAGTCACCTAAAGGAAAGGCAATTGTATTTGTTTTCTGTGGCTGATGGAACAAATTATCACAAACTTGGCTTAAACCAACAGATATTAATTTTCTCATTGGTCTAGAGGCCAGATGTGTACAGGGGTCTCCTGGGACCCGTGTGCTGACAGGACTGCTCACCTTCAGGAGACTTTTGGGAAAGAGCCTGTCTCTGTCCCGATCAGCTGTTCAGCTCTCCTTGCTTGCCCTCTTCCTTTGGGGCCAACAATGTGGTATCTTGTTTGATTGCATTTTCTTCTGTCTCTATAGTCTTTCTATAGTGAATTCTTGGAATTATAATTTGAGCCCATCAGGACAATCCAGGATGGTTCCCCAAACCCAACATAAACTAATCTTAAGAAATGGAACTGAATTTTCAAAGCCCTGAAAGGTCCTTTGGATCATAGAAAGAAACTCTCAGAGGTTCCAGGAATCAAGATCTGAGTAGTTGGAAGGACAAGTGTCAGTATTTAACTTCTTAATAAACTGGTGATTTTGGTCAAGGCAGATAGTTGGATGTGCTAGTTTCAAACTGGGTATGAGATCAAGGCAATGATACTAGGAATTGAGACCACCCACTTTCTGAAATAGGAGTACATGAGAGATACAAAGACATGAACCAAAGAACAGATAACCTTAACTCATCAACACAGACTCCACTCCATGTTGAAAACAGCAAAACAGATGCCAGGTGGCTCTTCCATCATTCTGATGTTGTCAAGAGAGCAATATTTGAAACAGAGCTGGTGCTCTGCTTGTAGTCACTGACTGATATCACTGAGAAAGCTGCTCTGTTTTTCTCTTTGTGTTCTCTCCCTAATGAGGAATTTTACTAAAACTACTATTTTAGTGGGCTCTCACAAATGATTACTTAAATTTTCTTCAAGGATAGACAGAGAGGATGTTAGGATGGTGAGATCTGACATCGCTTCCTCTTCAATTTGAATCCTGTATGATTTGTGCACCACATTCTCATTTATAAATGCTTTCATTGCATCTGGAGGATAAACTGCAGTTAAAAATCTTTGGTTTTCATTTCAGCCAGTTCCCTGAATGGATGGAGGGGGGAAAAGTAGAACATGTAAGGATGTCCTACTTTTTCACAAACATTGCTTACAAATGATAAGCAATAAATAATGAAGAATTACCCTACAAACTCAGGATATAGTTGAGTTTGTTTTACCAACCATTCTTGATTAATAATCATGGATGCTGAGAAAGTCAACTTTGCTACTTTATTTTCCATAAATCTCTTGGGAAAACTAAACGGTTGATTTTGTATGATGAAAACAATGATCGAGGGTCTCAATCATTTCCAACCCAATTTAACAGATCTTAAAACTAAGGCTTCTCATTTCCCTCCAAACCCTAAGTATTAGGGTTACCTGCTGTGTTTGTCATCGGAAGAGCTAAAGAAAAGAAACAAATATGACCCGTGCACTTCTCTTTCACATGTGAGCCACTTACCTTTGTTGTGACTTCAAATGTCCACTCTTCAAGACAGGTACAGTCTCAGGTGCCATGTTTTTGCCACCATCTCTGCACTCTGGGTGGGATTGTTGTTGACAGAGTGACAGAGCTGGGATCCACACCAGTTCCCAGAATCATAATTCTAACTACCATCCCAGTCGCCTTGAAATTGCAAGGAACTTGTAAGGTGAGAAACCCTCTCTCCTGGAGCTTTGTTTATTTTGCAGTTAGTAAAGGTAAGGAAGTCTTTGTGAACCCCTCACATGGAATTCAAATGTACAGTATTGCTGACAGAGTGCTGAAAATTCATCCCCTGGTGTACTTAGCATTCTCTTTCTCTTAGGGTAGTGGTCTGGGAGCTCCCTCCCTTTCTTCCCCTTCCAGTTACTCTGACCTTGAACAGAGGACCCCTTTAATGACTCAGCCCTTCCTCTGCTGTCCTCTGCTACCATCAGGCACCGCCTCACAAGGTCCCTCACCCCCAGTTTGCTTGGAAGGCTCCCTTCCAAAACAAAGATTAAAATCCCTTTTCTCTTTAAGTCTCACGGAATACTGTTGCTTGTTAATGTTCAGACACTAATAGCACTGGAAAGAGTCGTTGCTTCTGTCAACTCATCAAGTAGTCTAAACAAGCCTTTTGGAGGCCGGCCAGCTCTGGCCAGTCATTGACCACAGACACGATCTGGAAAGCTATTACAACTTGTGGAAGTGAGAGGTGGCTCTGCTTCCTGTCTAGCCCACTTCCCAAGGATTGGCCCCAGAACCACTGGACTCTGAGGTCAGTGGGGGTTATGCTCTGTTATAGACAAGATCTGTCTTATTTTTTAGCACCCAAATTAAGATGTATGTAGAAGCTTCAAAGAAGCCAGAAATACCAGCATTATCTGAAGTGACACTTGGCAGCTGCTCGATTATAATTTAGTTTTGTGGTTAAAAGGCGCTGATAGTTTTTGTCCTACTTGTGTTTTTGATGAGTGGCTGGATTTGTGAGAGTTCCCTTCTTTGGGTCATTATAGAGCTTTTTTTTCAGAATGATCTCTGGTCTTCTTTGGAATAGGCACATTTCTCCCAACCCCATGCTTCCTGTCTACCAGCAGAGCTTTAAGGTCCTTCCACATCCCTCAAGGAGACAGATGATGACAAGTCTTTGTGCTCTCCTTGTAATAGCAGAAACAAAGTGGGGAAAATCCTTTAACAAGTGTACAGGGGTAAGTTTTGCAGAGTTCCCCTTACTTTCTAATTCTGGAATATTCCTTGGGAGAAGGAAAGGTCCCTGTACAGTTACATGGATTAGAAAACCCAATCCTCATCTCACTCTTTATTTGAGAACTTTTTATAAATCATTCACTCTATGCCTGAAATTCAAAGAAGAAAGCACATGGTTCTGGCCCACAGGGAATACATATACTTAAATAATCACTGTGATGGAGAGGTGTAAGGAGGGGCAAAAGAGCTCCTGGAAGAGAGCTGGCAAGACCTGATCAAGGAGGTTGTGTGTGAACATAAACTTGAAGAACTGTGGAAATTCACTGAAGAAACTCAAGCAAATGAGAGGGCCTTGGGTGTGATGTTGTAGCTTGCATCCAGAGCAGGGGGCATGGAGAGAAATCCAGGTCCACTCCTCCCCACCATCACTAAAAGGAGGGGGCCCAGAGGGAGAAGAGGCTGCGTAGACCAGCAGAGATCAGTCATTCAGTGTCACATAATTCATGTTTAGATTTTTTTCTCTTTGTCTAAAGGCAAGTGATTAAAAAGTTCCAAACAGAAAAGTAACATGATTAGATTTGCAGGTGAAAAATAAATGACTTTGTGGAACTAAATGAATGTATCTACAATGAAATCCACCAGCCCTTTTCCACTGTAGTTGTAACTGATCTGAGCTGTCTATCTATCTGTCTATCTATCTATCTATCTATCTATCTATCTATCTATCTATCTATCATCTATGTATCTGTCTATCTATCTATCTATCTATCTATCTATCTATCTATCTATCATCTATCCATCTGTCTGTCTATCTATCTATCTATCTATCTATCTATCTATCTATCTATCTAATCTGTCTAGATCCATAATGGACTTAAAGAGATTTTCAAATATTTTAGGCCTGAGTAATGGGAGCTATGTTGAAGCTTCTTAGCATTTCTCTTTATCTTTTTTGTTCTGTTTCTTCTTTCTGCTTCGTTTCCATCCTGCTACAGATGCCTTGTTACATTTCAGCTCAGTGATTATAAGGTTTTTCAAAACATACTCAAACATGGAGAGTAGAACTGTAGTAATTAAAACAATGTGAAATAGATATAAGCCTGAAAAGATCAATGGAAGGCACAGTTGGTTTGAAGTCAGACTCTGCTACGTACAAACAATGTATAAGAAAGGAGTCTCCACACATCAATCTTTCATGAAAAAGTATTAACCCAAAGATACTAGCAATCAAAAGAGGCTAATGAAAGCCAAAACTATAATAAAAGTTTTATACCAGAAAAATTAAATAAAACAGGGCCTGGGGTATGTAGCACAGAGTTAAATACTTGCTAAGCATGAATAAAGCCCTGGGTTCAATCTCTAGCACTGCAATGCAATAACAATAACAGTAATAATAAAAATAATGAGGTAAAAGATAAGACTCTATTGATGAAGACTCCACATGCTGGTGACACACAACATTGAGAGACCCTGCTGGAATCTGGAAAGAAGCCAGTTACCGGATGGTTAGCCTGTATAGTGCTA